>PVKB01003645.1:83314-186900 GCA_004027205.1 Ctenodactylus gundi | reverse complement strand
CAGAATTTTCTCCCAATTCTGCTTTCCGACTGATAGGATGCTGGGTTGGTGAAGAGTATAGTTCTGGAGCTAAAGCAAACAGGAAGAGAATCAGGCTCTGACTGCATGGACATATTGGCTGTGTTATTCACTACTTGATACCACCATTTACCCAGCTGTGAGATGAACACAGAAAGAGTCCCTGCCTCAGACAGGACTCGGTGAGGTGAGGTGTGTGAGGTATTTTGAGCCAGACCAGGCCCTCAAAAGATGCTGTGGGAATACTCAGTCTGCTGCTGTGCTCAGGGCTTGCTCTTTCCTTACAGAGCTTGTCTCCTGTATGAGATCTGACCTTGAAAAACTAGACTGAGACACTCCAGTTTTGTAAATAATTAAATGGTTAGTCTTTCTGCCACAATTTTATTGATATGTACAGATGCAATAAATAACATTTATATTGATCTTGAGTATTTTGTGCATATACGTATAGTGGTAAAATTACAAATTCTTCCCCTCTCCCTTTTCAACCCTCCAACACCCTCCCCTTCAATTCCCAATGTTTCCCTCATGTGAAAGACACCAAAATACCCACCAACAGACCAATAAATCCATAAGTTTTGGTATTTATACACAATGGAAGACTACTCATCTATAAAAATACATAAGTTGGAGGCTTTTGTAGGTAAATGGTTGAAACTTGAGACCATCATGATCAGTGAAGTGAGTCAGAGGCAGATGGTTAGATATCTAATGGTTTCTCTAAATGATTAGTCTTTAAGATTAAAATTTTATATAATAAAATTGAAAAATTCATCTCTTCAAGGGTACTGAACATATTCCAGACACTGAAATGACACATATGGCTAGTGCTCCTGTATGGGACAGTGCAGCCTCAAAGCAGCTCGAATTCACAGTGACATTTCAGTTCAGACATGCTTTGTAGGGTCTTGTCTGTTGCTGATATTGTGGTACAATTGTACAGGATAGAGCTATGGTTCATACATCTGGGGTCTGTTAAAACAATCACTATTAGTATCTTTTAGGATTACTAGAAATGGAACTTCAGAGAATGTGTGCTGAACATGAATATTTTCGAAAAGCTTTCTGGGTGATTCTAGTCTAATGTGTAGAAGATGAATTTGGGGCTGGTTCATTGTAGTAGATAATCTCCAGAGGCTGAGCACCCATGGAACAAACTGGGAAGATTCTTGAAATGTAACAAAAACACAATGCCTGTCATTGGGCTACAGACTTTTTAAAGTTAAGATTTTTCATGTTAGTTGGTCTTTGTCTGAAAATATGAAATATGAATTTCTCTAAAAATCCCAAACTTTTTGAATGCTGACATGATGCTGGAAGTAGAAACTCTAAAGGGCTCTCAAGGGCTGGCTAGCTGAGGGGAAACAATGAAGACACCTTTCAAAACCCCAGAAGTCTCAGCAGTTGTATATTTTAAAAATGATGGCCTCTGGTTGACTTCTAAGCTTTCTTTCTGCAAAAATAAGAGGGGCATCCAAAACAAAAGTCATTTAATACTATCGAGTTTTCACGTCAACCAGTCTTGTTCTTTTAACACTCTATGGGGGAAAATGTGGAAAGCACTGATTAATTTGAGATAGCAAAGCGACTTAGCAAGAAGACATTAGAATAGTTAAATGCATGTGTGAAGCCATGATCTATCAGTATGATGCTTTGCTTGGCATCTTCACATGATTTTTATCTAGCTAGAAGATACATTTCCTGTGGAGACATGCGAGATAAAATCAATGAAAGGGGATCTGGGGCAGGAGGGAGACAGAAGGCAGGGAAGGAAGGTAAAAATCATGAAGATGCTGTATGTGTATGGACCAACTCCCCAAGATGAATGTAGTGGCTATCTATCACAAACATATCCTCAAAAAGTATATTAAGGAGAAAAATAACCATGAGATATACATGCACAGAATTCTCAAGCTTAATGTAACCACTGGATATCTCTCTCTCTCTCTCTCTCACACACACACACACACACACACACACACACACACACACACACACACACACATATATATATATATATATATATATATATATATATATATATATATCAATAAAAATGGGGGAAAAGGGACATAAGTGAGAGGAAAGCAATCATTAAATACGCAGTCCAAGATCAACCAAGGAAGTAGAATATAGCAATATAGCATCTTGGTGACTCTGGTATTTTTATTGCATCAAGAACTTCTGGGTTTTTTTTCCTCATTATTTCTGTTCTTTCTCCATCCTTTTTCTTCTATTCCCTGTCCTCTGTCCTTAAAGAATTTGAAGTCAGATTTAAGCATCTCTGTGGAAGAGTTTGGTTTTTGGCAGGTTGTTGCTTCTTGTGGCTAAGATAGAAAGAGGAGCCTTAAACAATGTCATTAAGTGTCCAGAAAGATTTCCTGGGTGTCAAGTAACTGTGTCCTCACGCCATGTGAATGAATTAAGTGTAAAGGAATCAGAAACGTACAGTTTAAATTTCACCTCAAACCCACACACGTGGTTTGCAAGTGTTGGGAAAATAGGCCTGGGCCCAAATCTGATCTGAGTTTAAAAAGAGAATTTAGACATGTTGAGTGAAAACAAAAAAGTCTAGAGGCATCAGGGTACATCTGCTCATTCTTCACTAGGACCTTGGGGGGCTCTTGGCACTTCAAGGATGACCAAACCAAGTCCAGTTGAAAAGGAATTACCCAGAAATGCTAACGAGCAGGACTTGGAGATGCAGTGCTCCCCAAGCCCTGTGGGAAGGACAGGAAATGATGTCTGGGAATGTTCTGGTTCCCTTGGCAGAGCTGGTAAGCAGGCATTTTCTTCTAAGCATCCAGTCCCATTCCAGCAAAGAACTGAAGAGCAGAGCCAGGTCCTAATGTTGTTATTCTAGGTTCCAGTCCCATGCACTCTCTGGTACAGGTAGGGCTCCGGAGACAGCTACCTGGCTATCTCTGGCTTGCAGGAGGGATGGGGAAGTCAAATTACCATCCCATGAGCTCCCAGGTGGAGGCAGGAAGTTTGGTGGCTGCTACCTGGCTGTCTCTGGTGTGCAGGAAGGGAGGAGCTGGTGAAGGCCCAGTCCTAGATGCCTCTGATGCAAAGGAGGGAAGAGGTGGACTGAGGCTACCTGGATGCCTTTGTTGCGAAGGAGGAATAGGGCACTGGAAGTCCCAGTCCTAGATGCCTCTAGCATGCAGGAGGAACAGGGAGGGAGGCTGCTACCTGGAAGCCTCTGGCTTGCAGGAGCCAATTGGTATTGTTTTAGAAGGATACCAATGAAATGATTCACATACCAGTCTTTTTTTTTTTTTTTTTACATTTTTCTCTTTAGATGCTTCCTTTCCACCGTGTTTTTTGGTGCTGCTTGTCTCTCTCTGTCTCTCTCAAAGATTCCTTCAGGTATGTTCTGCAGTGTAGAGCTGGTGGACACAAATTTCTTTAGGGATTCTTGGTCATGAAAAGTTTTTACTTCTCCACTTTTAAGAGATAATTTTGCTGGATACAACAACCTGTGTTGACACTGGCTGTCTTTTAAAGCTTGGAAGATCTTACTCCAGGCTCTCCAAGCTTATATAGTTTGCATTGAGAAGCCTGCAGTAATTCAAATGGGTTTGCCTTGGTAGAACAATGTCTTTTTTTTTCTTGCTGCTTTTAATATTCTCTCCTTATGTTGTATTTCTGAGGTTTTGATTGTGATGTGTCATGGTGAGTCTTATTGCTGGTTGAAGTCATTTGGTGTTCAATAAGTTTCTTGTACTTGAAAATTATTTTTTTTTTCTAGATTAGGGACATTTTCTTGCACTATTTCAGTGAATAAATTCTTTACACCTTCAGTGTAGTCTCTGCTCTTTCTTTCACACCCATAATTCTGAGATTGATTCTCTTTGAATCATTCATCAGCTGTTGTATACAGCTACTTTGCTTGCTCATTTCTAATTTTGGAGTCATGCCTAATTATAGTATTTGTTTTCTCAACCTTTTATACAAGGTCTGAAATTCTGTCCTCACAATATTTGAGTCATCTTCCCCTGCTTTGACACATATTTTTTATATCCTGAATATCATCTAGATTTCTTTTTCATATTTCCACTTCTCTATCAAAATGTTCCTTCATATCTTGCATTTCCTTGTTTACCTCCACCAAATATTTATTTTTGGCCTCTATATGCTCCATAAGCTTTGTTTCCATTAGGAGGACCACTGTTTGGTTAGTAAATTTCTCTCTAAGCCCACTGATCAATGCTTTCATTTCTACGAGAATTTCTTGTTCAACTCATTTGCTTCTTTACTTCCTTCCCTATGAGTTCCACTATTTCAGGGCCCATGACAATAGTTTCTGGGGTCTCAAGCATCTCTGTGGGTGTCCTATTGCCTTGTCTTCTTCCCATGTTTCTGTTGTTGAGGGACTTCACTTGAAAAGCCTACTTGAGCGGTTTCTTTGAATGAGTATGAGGATGTGTGAGGGGAGCCTAAATTCTTCCAAGTTCTATGCTGGGAGTAGTCAGTGAGGGAGGACCTAACAGCCTGATGGCCTCTGAGGTGTATTGATTACCCCCAGCCCCCTCCGAAAAGCTCTCCTGTCTGTCTGGCTTTTCATCCCCAAGGCCAGAGCTCTCCACCCTCTCAGGTGCTCCCATTGTACCAAGCCAGAGGTTCCAGAGGTTCGTGCCTTTCTCTCCTCTCCACAACTGTCTCTTGTGTCAGGTTTTTTTCTAGGCACTGTTTAAGAGTGACCCCAAAAACCCTGATGCACACCTTCAGTTCAGTCTTTGGCTCTTTTTAAAAAATGGCTCCTGCTTATGTCATTGCCTGTTATGGCTGCTGAGTGCTGCTTCTTATCTAAGCTCCAGGAGGCCTTTTCTAGGGGAATCTTGCAGTGCCTTTGTAGTATGCACTACTCACCATTTTGTTTTGGGAGGCTGGGGCACCAGCTGCTGTCAATTCTCACTTTTCCTGGATCCATGCTTACCTTGCTCTGAGGTTCCAGTATCCGTGCTTTTCTCTGTCTGTGGATGCTGGTAGCTCAGGTCCACACTCAGTTGGCTGCTGTTTTCCTCTACTTCCAATTTGTCTTCAGAATTTCTGACCTTCTCGTGGCCTTCTTTCAGTTGTTGGAGTGCTCCTTCCTCTCCTAGCTTGATCAGAGGTTTCAGATTCCAAGCCAGCTTTCCCATCTGCAGGTGCTGGCAGTTCCCAGCTGCTTGTAGTCTTTCTGGGGTGGCTTCCTGGGCTGCTTTTCTTTCTTTTCCCCCCACTTCCAATGTTCCTTCAGGATTTCTGATCTTCCTCAGCCTCCTTTCTATTGTTAGGGCATTCCTCCTGTCCTGAACAGGCAGTTTTTGACTATATTCTCAACTTTTTAAGTGGTTTCACAAGGAGGCATTGTGTAGCTCTGGCCGCCATCTTGATAAGAAGTTGGTTGAAATAGAGATCTTTAAAGCATGCTATAAGACATGTTACAGAGGCTTAGATTAGGGAGGTCAACAGATGAAGTGAACAGATTTGACCTATATTTTGAAAGTAATATTGACAGGATATGTTCATGGGTTGGTCTTGGGAATAAAGGAAAGGTAGGAGTTATTAAGGAGAATTTACAGATTTCTAGCCGAAGCAGCCATGCAAGGATGGGTCCTGACAGGGACAAGACTGGGAAGAGCACAGAAGCAAGAGTTCCATTTGGCAGGCAGATTTACTTAAATCTGACAAGCTTGTGAAATCCTCAAGTACATTGTCAAGGAGAAAAATCAGGTAAAGGAGGAGAACTCAAAGGCATGACCTGAGATAAAAATGCAAATTTGAGAGTTCAGATGGTATTTTAAGCCACAAGAACAGGTGAGGTGATTTGAAAAAGCGTGTGAATAAAGAAGAATAACACCTCACTTAAAGCACGAAGAAATTTTACATTTATAGAAAGGACAGAGGGAAAGAATCCAGCAAGACAGGGAAGGAGAGAGAGGAGAAACATGAGGAAAAGGTGTAAAAGAACCAAGAAACTAATGGGAGATGGTACATGTTGACTGCTGCTGCAACAGCAGGTGCTAGAGAAACACAAACTCAGGGTAACTGGCGGTTTCTTGGGGTTTTATTGTCTGTCCTTAAGGTGGAGGGAGTAGACATGTTTGTATGCTGATGAAAATCTTCCAGAAGAGATCGATGAACGAGATAGAAGACAGTCGAAGGACACAGTTCATAGTAAGGTGGATGGGGGAAGCCCAGAGCTGGTGTTATACAATTTGAGCAGATACCACTGCTACGTGTTCTGAGTTCTGGCTTTAGGAGGTACCCTGAACAGAGAGCTTCTTATGAACAGCACTCCCTGGAGTGGCGCAGCAAAGTCATGGGAGGCAGTCAGAGGACGTGTAGCATGAGGAATGAGGCCTCTGTGGTGATACTGGCCTACTTTGAGGAAAAAAGAGGAGAAAAGAGAAGAATATAGGTATAAAGAGATTTATACACAACAAAGAAAAATAGCTCCTTATTTGCTTACTTGTAAGATTCTCACCAAGTGAAGCAAGTCCGTGAGTTTTAAGATTAGACAGATTCAATTTCAGTTATTTATTTACTCTATGGCTCTGGGCAAATTGCTTATCTCCTCTAGCCATGTTTCTTCATGAGTAAAACTTGTAACACCTGTTACTACACAGAATCGTGATAAAGATTAAATTCTGTCGTTGTTTGTGAAATAGCACAATGTCCTGGCAGGAAATAGGTGATAAATTATGGTAGTCAAATTTACAATAAATGTACCGTGAAAACTATATAAGTGCTACTGATAGGTAAAGCACTAATTTTTTTCCTACTTACTTAGCCATGAAGAAGTTTTAGTACACACCACAATCAGAAAAACTGCACAGAGTTAAATTTTAGAAACAGTATGAAATCGTCTTATCAGGTTGCTAGGTAAAGTTTTCTTCCAAGATATTTTTGGCTTCTCATCTTCTCCCTGGAGAAATTTTTTAAATAAGTTATTTGTGAAAGGGAAGTGTGAAGCCAGGTTGCTAATGATGTAAAATACCCAGGGGAGACACACTTTTATTAGATTTTTCACTGGTTCACAAAGCAAAAAAGATTCTGTTTCTTTCATATTAAGAAAAATTTTCCTCCACATCCAAAGGCAAGGGCTCTTCCTTGCCAGTGTGTTTTCTCTCTGGTATAATTCAGTTATTTCAAGGTGTTACCAATAATGGCCACAGGGAGATAATGTGACGCACAGGCAATTTAAGAGATTAGAAGCCAGGAAAAATCACCCTCAGTTTAGTCCTCAGAGGAATGTGGGGGCATAACAGTTTAATTGGGTCTTAGTGAGAGAGCAAACATTGTGAAAGCAGCAACAGCCTGGGACTGCACCGTCCCTCCTCATCTGTCTTGACAGCCCTGTGCAGGATGGATCAGGATGGAGCAGGAACTTGCTATTATGCTGCCAGGGAGGAACTGCAGTGGAGGTAGAGCTGGAGGACACAGGCATACTGTCAGAGCAAGGGACTTCAAAGACAAACTCTTTAAATCAAAAATACCAGACAGCACTGTTTTTCATTCATTTAGTAATATTTATAAAGTGTCTACTATCATGACATTCTGGTCAATCCTGTGGACAGATTCAAAGAAAAATAATCCCTGCCTGCTGTGTTTTCATGGTCTGAGGACTGAGAGATAAGACATAAGCAACTTTAATCTGGCTCAGAAAGGCGTGCACAATGGCGATCCAACTTCTTAAAGTGCTTGGTAAAGTTGGAATGCACGCATAGTATCTTATATTCTGAAACTGAAACTCACTACTTCTTGAGCCAGAAAGTAAGTCACCTGGGTGAGGAATCTCCAGAGAATTTTAAGAAAAGTAATTCAGTCTTCACTCATTTACCATTATTCAGCCATTCCTTCATTCAGTAAACACTTGTTAAAACTAGCGGCTATATGCCTGGTGTTGTTTCAGAAACTGGGAAACAAAATCTAAAATACAAAGTACTTGTCCCCAGCAAGTTTCAGGTGTAAAGTGATTGAATTCTTTGAGTTGATGATATGTCAAGGACAGATGGTTTTAGTTTGTCACCTGTCTGAAGATCAAACAGGTCAACACTTGCTGGCAAGTTGTTTGGTTTGCCCACATTCATGCAATTCTATTTTTAAGATATTTTAATGGGTCGTGAACTCGAAATAGGGGAAATAAGTACAAGAAAAACTTTATGAGAATTGAGTGCAGTTTTAGAGATTATGTATATTATGCTGTTTGTGTGTACATATACAGGTATATGTATGTATTCTCTTTTACATATGTAAATTCTTATTGAGCCTTCAATCTTTCCTTACTTGGGATGGTTAACTATTTCAGCCACAGATGATGAAAAATACAGTCTTATAGCTGATCCCAAACTTCGTTAGTGTTACACTGTTCTGAGTCCCATTAACTAGTTCCACAGCAGTAGCAATCTCCAAATGCCTGCTGAGCTGCAACAGAGGTCCTTAGAACATTCACACACACACACACACACACACACACACACACACACACACACACACACACACACACATTAGTTTTTTCTAGAAGCATCCTCTGAGACCTTGTGTATGTAAGACACAATAGAGAAAACATAATAATTCAAACGTTCTCTGTCCTCCAGAAATTAGGATCTAATGGAGAGATAAAACAACTTTAAAACAAAACTGGCTGTGCCAAGTGTCATAACAGAAGCAGGAAACTGACATGGGAAAAGAATGGATTGGCCCATTTTTCAATAGGATCCTTTATTTTGGTAGGCTTAATTTTCTTCAGCTCTCTGTGTATTTTAGTTATGAGTTCTTTATCTAAGGTGTTGGTGGTGAATATTTTTTCCCAGTCTGTTGGATCTCTATTTACAATGTTAACAGTTTCCTTTGCTGTGCAGAAACTTTAATTTGACAAGATCCCATTTGTTGATAATAGGGATAATTTATTTTGCTCTTGGTGTCTTGTCTAGAAAGTCTTTGCCTGCTCCAATGTCATTTAGAAATTTGCCTATTTTGTCTTCTAGAAGGTTTAGTGTTTCATTTTTCCTGTCTAGGTCTTTGATCTAATTTGATTTGATTTTGGTGCATGGTGATAGGTGTGTGACTAGTTTCATTCTTATGCATGTGAATGTCCAGTTTTCCCAGCACCATTTGTTGAACAGGCTGTCCTTTTTCCATTGTATGCATTTGGCTCCTTTGTTGAAGATTAAGTAATTGAGGGTGTTTGGGTTTGTCTTTGTGTCTTCAATTCTGTTCCACTGGTCTATCTGTCTATTTTTATGCCAGTACCAAATTGTTTTTACAACTATGGCTTTATAGTATAGCCTGATGTCTGGGACTGTAATGCCTCCTGCTTTGGTCTTGTTGCTCAGGATTCTATTGAAAAATGGGCAAATGAAATGAAGAGGCAGTTCACTCACGAAGAAGTACAAAGGACCAATAGATACATGAAAAGATGTTCAACATCTCTAGCCATAAGGGAAATGCAAATCAAAACAATGCTAAGATACCATCTCACTCCAGAGAGAATGGCCTATATCAACAAGTCAAATAGCAATCAGTGCTGGTGAGGCTGTGGGGAGAAAGAAACCCTCCTGCACTAGTGGTGGGAGTGTAAATTCATTCAACCACCCTGGAAAGCAGTATGGAGAGCTCTCAAAAGACTAGAAATAAATATCTCCTTTGATCCAGCGACACCCCTCCTGGAAATATATCCAAAAGAGGCCAAAACAACATAGAACAGAGATATATGTATACCCATGTTCATAGCAACACTACTAACAATAGCTAGAACATGGAGGTCACCAAAATACCCATCAACAGACCAGTGGATACACAAACTGGTATTTATACACGATGGAATACTATGCATCTGTAAAGTCCAACAGCGTGGAGGCTTTTGCAGGCAAATGGAAGAAACTTGAGAACATCGTGCTTAGTGAAGTGAGTCAGAAGCAGAAGGTGAAACATCGAATGGTCTCTCTGATATGAGAGACCCAGACCACAACTATCTCATGAAACTTTAGACGAAAGACAAAGTGAAAAAGGGGGATGGGGGCGGGGCACGAAGGGAGGGAAGAGAGGGTAGAGGGAGGGACAAAAGGAGAGCAGAAAAGCCCTTGTCACCTTGACAAGATACGTATGTGCACAAAATGCTCAACTCCATTGTAAACCTTAAAGTTTGCACTTGTAGATATCAATAAAATAGGGGGAAAAAGAATGGATTGGGTGCAGTCCCTTGGATCAGAGGCGTTTAGATCTTGAAAGTCACTAAAGCCCTTAGAACTGTAGCTGAGTGAGATAATGTTTTCAAGTATTTTGACAACCAGAGAGCTTGTTTTTCATTTTTCTTGTTTTTCATTTCTTTCTCAGTTGTTTTTTCTTTTCATTTACTTTTTTTGGGGGGGTGTTGGGGGGGGGGACACCGTGTTTCTCTCTGTTGTAGTTCAGGCTGATTCTGAACTCAATATGTAGCTCAGGCTGGCCTCAAACTCAGCCATCCTTTTGCCTCAGCCTCCCGAGTGCTGGGATTACAAGTGAGTGCCATCATGCCCAATTTCTGTGGTACTGGGAAATCAAACTAAGGAACTCACGCTTCTTAGGTAGGGACCCTAACCATTATGCTGTTCTTCTAGCCTTCTAAGTTTTTCATGCAAAGAATTTTTCTTCCTACTCTTTAGAAATTTCATATATTTTAGAACCTGAGATTTCTTAAATCACACTGGATAGCTCTTTCATCTTGTAAATCGAGAAGCTAACCTAACTCACACAGCTAGATAACACTGAGGACCTCAGCAGTCCTGACCCACATGCAGGGCCCCTTTCACTAAAAATATTATTTTTGTCATTTTTATTATTTTACTTGTTCTTCATCTCTTGAAATAGCAGTATCTGATAGGTGGAGGCACAAGGCATATTTCAAAGAATCACAGTAGCCAGGCAAAGTATGCATATGTGTGTGTACACAAAAGATGATATTGTCAAACCAGACTTACGCAGAGACCTTTCCTAGTGTCAAGCTTCATTGATAATTTTAGAAATACGGTCAGTCGATAGGAACAGGCAATCAAGAACAAGTATGGGCCTGAAGACAGTGCTCAAGTCTTCTCACTTAAATATGTCTTCTGTAACGAAACATTTCCATCTTATACTTGCATAGTTGTACATCTTACATGACCTTTTGACAAAGCCATGCTCTTATTCTATCAACTCATCATAAGCAACCTAGGGTAGGGATATCTTGCAAATATCATCCCATAGATAAATACTCTTCTAATAAATGACATCTGCCAGGAGGTCCAGTTATTAAACCAACATTGGGTCATTTGTCTTTCCCCCCTCCCCCGGTAGCATTGTGTCTGTGTGTTACTGGTGATTCAACCAAGGCATTTGCACTGAGGTAAAACCCCAACAGGCTTTGTTTTGTTTGAAACAGGGTTTCATTAAGTCACTAAATTTCCCAAACTGTGCTCAAACTTGTGATCCTTCTGTCTCAGTCTCCCATAAAGCTGAGATTATAGGCCTGCATCATTGAACTCAGTGCTAGGAACATCTTGCGTCCCCATCTCTACCTAGTAATGAGAGGAAAAAATGAATTATAAACCACCTTCCCTTCCTGCCCAATATTGTAGTCAATAATAAGCAGATAGGTCGCATCTGTATGCATCTCCCTGAACACTACCAGATCATCCTCTGTTAAATGTGAAAAGGTGCATAAGCCTGAATTTTTCATATTTAACTGTAGCCAAAGTGACAGGGAGAAAGAAATATTCTAATTTGGGCTCAAACACATCTTTAACTGTAACAAGGGAGTCCTTCAAGATCAATGACGTTTTCCCTTTATTTTTCCAATGTAATCAATAAAGCTATTTATTTCTTTATTCATTGCTTTCACTATATCTCACTAAAATCAATATGTTGTACTTTCATTGTAATTCTCTGAGATATTGTTAAATTTCTCTGATGATTCTTTTCCTTTTTTTTTTTTTTTTTTTTGAGACAGGGTCTCATTCTGTAGCCCAGGCTGGTCCTAAATTCACTATGGAGCCCAGGCTGGCCTTGGACTCACAGCAATTCTCCTGCCTCAGTCTGTCCAGTGCTGGGATTATAGGCGTGCACCACCACAACTGGCTTATGTGGTGCTGGGGGATTGAATTTAGGTACTTAGCACTTGCTATGCAGATGCTTTAAGTGCTGAGCCATTCCTCCAGCCCCTGATTCTTTTCTTTGATTTCTAGGTTTCTGTGAAATACGTCCTATTTTTTCCAAATATTTGGTATTTTTAACTGTGTATCAAGTTGTTAATCTAATCTAAAACATCAACATTTTGAAATTTATTAAGCCCTGGCTACTGCACAGTATGTAGTCTATCTTAGTGAATATAACATATTTACTTGAAAAGAATATTTGCCTTATAGTTTTAGAGCCTAGAATTCTATATAAATGATTGACAGGTCTGTTGAGCTATTATTAATATGTCTCTCTTTTTTGTTTGTCATGTTGATTCTTGGGAGAGGAGTATTAAAATAACCATCTACAGTTGTTGGATTTTGTCTTTTTAATTCTTGTCATTTTGCTTCACATTCTGATTTTTAAGATTTTCATGAGAATTAACTTCATCATTATGAAATGTTTTTATCTCTGGAAATACTCTTGTCTTTTAGTCTATTTTATCTAATATTATAATAGTTACAGTAACTTTCAGTTGGTGTCTGTATGGAATACTTTTATTATCAATTCACTTTTAATATAACTGTATCATTATATTTAAAATGTTTCTTATATACTGCATATAGTTTGGATCATTTATTTATTTATTTCGAGACAAGGTCTTATTTTGTAACCCAGGCTATTCCTGAACTCACTATGAAGCCCAGGCTGGCCTTGGACTCACTGCAATCCTCCTGTCTCAACCTCCCAAATGCATCAAACTTGGGTACTTAGTGCTTGACTTAGCGCTTGCTAGACAAGCATGGATCTTTTTTTTTTTTTTTAATTCACTAAGACAACCTCTACTCTTTAGGATATTTTATATAGTCATTTACAAGACTGACCATCCTATTGTCCTGTATTTATCCCATTTATTCTTTGTCCCTTATTACCTTTTTGGTTTTGATGTTAATTAACTTTTTTAGAACTGCATTTTAATTTATCTTTTTGGCATTTATCTCTGCATTTTTGGTAGTTAGTCTCAGGGTGAAGTATATTGATTCTAGACCATATTCATTCTTTAATTCTCATAATTTACAGCATGTTTAATATACTCCATCATTTCTCATAAAATATAAGAAGCTTTTAACCATATGAGTCCATTAACTTCAATTTTTTAATACTTACCAATATACCTAATAATGTTCCTGATATTCCTGCTTTCAAGTTTCCATCTGGTCTTATTTCTCTTCATGGTGAAGACTTCCTGTAGTACATTTTGTAGTGCTTGCTGGTGTGTTGGTGACAAATGCTTTATTTTTTTATGTAAAACTATCTCCAATTCAAAATATTCTAAAAATTAATAGGCTGTTCTTTGAGTTTTAGTGCTTTTTTTGAAAAATTGATAAGAAAGTACACTCCCACTTACCCCTTACTCACACACAAATTGGTGCAGTGTGTTTGTTACTATTGATTAAACAATATTTACATGTTATTATTAACTAATAGTGCAGACACTAGTGTAAATTCTGAAGTTTTCATCAGCATTTACTCTTCACGCACATTAATGGGTTTTGAAAAATGTATACAAATACATGGCTACCATTATTATAACATTGAATAGTCTCTCTGTTCTTGAAATCCATGGTACCAAGAGGTTTTGTGGCAATTCTTTTAGATTTTTTACATAGACAATCAAAACAATTTTTCAAGGAAGACACTATTTTTCCAACTCTATAGCTGAGAACTCTGAGGGTCAGGAAGAAAAGTTGTCAAATTTTGCTGATTAACATGTTAATTTGAGTTAAATTTAAGTTCCAGACAAAACATCAAGTAACTTTTAATATAAATATGTTCCAAAAGAAAATTATTCATAATGTAAATGGGCATCCCTTATTTCATCACAGTGATTGTGTCCATCATTAATCAAGGTGTTGCTAATATAACCTACCAGGAAGGTTAAAAAACAAGCTTACAGAGCTACGACTCTTTGTCTTTCCTTTTTCATTTCATTGGGTCATTCACGAGATAGATACTGACAAAGAACAGATTGAGTTTGAAATGGGAAATTGGCAAAGGGATGAAACTGCAAAGGCTAGTATAGTTAAACAAGCAAGCAAACTTCTATAGACATAAGCATCACATTTTGAAGGCAACTAAAGAGTTCCCAGATATGTCTGTATCCCATAATGTCACACACATCTTTAGAAGAGAAACTCCTGCCTCACTCATGCATGTAGCATTGAAAAGCCTACCAGCACATGAATGCTAGCTGGCCTTACGTTTTGCAATGCCCTGGATCTATTTTCTTATGTTTTTGTAGTCCACAGTCTTCTTGTTTACTGTATTTATTGCCATTTGTGAGTCTGACTAAAATGTACTTTGTTTACTAAAGCTTTTGCTTCCGAATATCACAAGCCTGTCCAGACAAGAAATGTGTCCTAATGTTAGCATTTCTAAACGCTGGTGCTTTCTTAAAGATCCTTCTAAGAATATGACCAGTTCGGGGACAGTCTCTTGGATTTCCACCCTGTGACCTATCTTCAGATTAAAATGAGACTCTTCTGGCACATGAAGGGGATGAAAAAATGGTATGTGACAATGTGAATAAAGGGGCAAGGGCAATAGTGTCAACTGTGGAAGGGCACGGGGGTCAAACAACAACCTGGAAGCATGTACAACACTTGTTTTTCTTCCTAGATGAAATTGTCCTGTTTTCAATTCTCCAAGCTACACACACGGTGGATGGTTACCTGGGTGACAGCCTGTAAACTAAGCCGTCTCCTTGCAGCTAGCTCCAGGGTTTGTGTATGCAGAACCAGTTTTAATTATTTTTTTTTAGAAAAACAATTGTATAATAATGGAAAATAAAGAAAAAAATCTGAGCCTGTGCTACTTTTAAATGGGTCACTAGTTGAAGTGTGCGTTGGTAGCTAGCCAAGGAATCAGTGCCACAATGAATTAGGACAATGCTGGCTGCTCTTTGGCTTGGCGTCTCTTCAACTGTGTACCAACTCTCTCAGCAAAACACACCATAGGTAAGCCAAATCTCCACTTTTCATCCTGTTTTAGATAACATCATTTGTTGCAGCTTTTTTTTTCTCCCCAAAGGGTGTCCCAGAGGAGGAAGACCAGGTAAATTGCTGAAATAAACTGTCCTACTCCAAGTAATTACATCTTTAGAGTTGTTGCAATAAGCTACTTCTAACTTTTAAAATATTGTGACAATCCCTCTTAATAGATTATGCAAATGCTTCTAATACCATAGGCTTGATGGGTGCTTATAAGAAAAGTACATAAAAACAGTTGCTCCCATTGAATTATACAGAGGGGCAATTTTGTACTTTAATTACCTAAATGTTTGTAAACTTCACATTGCATAAATGTTAGAGCCACACAGAGTGTATACATGTGTTCTGGAGCATTTTATTAGCATAAAATGGAATTCCTATTGCTTTAAATCTTTATTACATAAGATTGCACAGTAAATGTACAATATAATAAAATTTGGGGCTTACAAGTAGATCATGCATACAATCAAAGATAAAGACTGGGCTTCAATGGAGGCCATTTCGCAAAGCCCGGAGGAATGAAACATTGTTTTAAAATACCTGTTCAAGACAGTTGTTAAAGTGGAAAAGTGAGAGAATGTTTCTTTGGAGGCAACTTAAAATGGAAAAGTACAGGTTGAAGATCAAGTGAGGAAATGGGGCACACTAATGAAAAGTGAACCGGGTCTGTCTGGGTTAGTGGAAAGATGACTTGGAGAGGGGGTAATGCTAAGTGTCCATTCAATCTGCGTCAACTTTCTCCATCCACCACCGAGCGTAGGAAGCAGCGGATGACCAAATAATGCCCACATGGCCCAGACTGTGGTGATTTAATACCTTTGGGATTGCAGTTTGATTAAATTTTCATTTTATATAGAGGGTAGACACTATTTGTGAAATGCTCTCTATTAAAGACTATATGAAAGTTAAACTACAAATTCTATGCCATACTTTGCTAGGTAATGGTGTTGTGGAAAATATCTCTGGGGTTTTATTTCTATATTATGAATTAACTAGTGCTATAAATGTCTATTTCTTGCCTAGTTATGTCTTGAAATTATGATTTTTGACTTTAGAAATACAGATTTTAATTAGCCTTTGTTTCTGAAAGTGGTTTTTTTATTTGAAATTATATTGAAAATATTGTTGTGTCTTCAAAAATAGTTATGTGGATAAACCCAAAGTGCAAAGCAACTTGCTAGGACAGTATGTATACTGGTTTGAAATTTCCTGTAGTCTGATTTTGAAATTTTTTTGAGACTGGGTATCACTCTATAGTCTAAGCTGGTCCTGAACTCACTGTGGAGCCCAGGCTGACCTCAAATTAATGGCAGTCTTCCTGCCTCAGCCTCCCGAGTGCTGGGATTATAGGTGTGTGCCACCACACCCAGTTTATGTGATGCTGGGAAATGAATCCATTGTCTTGAGCTTGTTAGAGAGGCACTTTAACCAGCGAGCTATTCCTCCAGCTCCCTGTGGTCTGATTTTGAATGGAGCATCTGCTCTTTCCACCTTTAGGAAAGTCATAAGTATGCAGGTTATTAAATCCTAATGATTTTTATGGTGATTAACTAACAGCAATCAGCCAAATATCTGCTTAGAAGAGATTAAAGAAAGCAGGCCCTGCTGGTGGGAATATAAATTGGCAAAGCTCTTCTAAAGAATGATCTAGCTGTACTTTATGAAATTAAATACCCTCAACTCTTTCATCACAGAGAAATTTTTGCCTTGTGTTTCACAAAGCCCAAGCAGCCATGTTTATTACAATGTTGTTAGTGAAGGGAGGTGTTGGATGCAATGTACATGCCTATCAGCAAAGGAGATAATAAGGAGATAATAAAATATACTAGGTACACAATAATCAGAGGTATATACAAATACAAAAATAAGATTGAAAACAAAGCATGAGATTTAAAAAATATGTACGAGCTGTAAGTACAATACCATTGGTGTGTATTTAAGATCCGCACACACACATGTAACGACAGCATATGCCTTATAAAGATACTTATGAATTCAGAGATTCCTCTCTGTCACATTAGTTGGGGTCCTGTGAGGCAGAGGGGAAGGTGAGAGAGGATCAGAAGTGAAGAGGGGAAAATGATAAAGGAAAAGCCCAACACAATCTGATGCTGTGTGTGAATAATACTAATACGTATGATTAACTCACGCCTGCCCTCATAAGTTTAGACATGGAAAACAAGTCTATTCTGCTAGTTCCATGTATTCCTTCAGGTTACTAACACTCTTAACCCTCCAGTGTGAGATTCCACACTACTAGGGCCTGGGCATCACTTTTCTCATCTGTAGAACAGGGATAATGTGATGTGGGAGTAAATAGATAAGATACCTGTAAAACATCTAGAGCAGTGTATAGCACATAGTAACCATAAATACTGGACATTATTACAATTGTGTTATTATGTAACATCACTTTAAACAAAAGTAGATGAAGACTTGAGGAGCCTATTCTCTACTTTGAGTTATTTTCTGTTAGAAAATGGGAGGGAGAACTAATGTGTGCCTTGGGAGTTTAATAGTAGGCAGCAGTGATAAGTATCAATTACAAAACAGAGAAAACTGCAAGAAAGATTGTGGATTGAACTTCAGTCACTAGGTTAGTGTTTCCAGAAGTTGCAGGAATGACATGAGTACTTAGTTAAAACTGGGGAAAGTTAAAAGATCACTGGTGCCTGAGTACCATGGCACGTGCCTGTAACCTTAGCAGCTGAAGCAGGAGAATCAGGACATTGAAGCCAGCCTGGGCAATGCAGTAAGACTTGTTTCACAATAAACTATAAATAAAATAGCGAGGGAGATAGCTCAGTGGTAGAGTGCTTGCCTAAAATACACAAGTCTCTTGGTTTGACATCCAGCACCGGAAAAAAGAAAATAATAATAATAATAATAATAATAATAATAATAATAATAATAAAAAACTGGTCACCTGCCTCAGCAGGGAAGGAGGGAGGAATATGCAGGAACAGAGAACTTTCAGAGTTGTAGAAGTTTCCTCTGTGTGTACTAGAATAGTGGATGCATGCATACATGCTATTATGTTCTTGTCCAGACTCAAAGAATGTACAACACAGAGTGAGCCCTAATGTAAACTATAGACTTGGCTGATAATGCTGTTTTGTGGGGTCATCAGTTGTCAACAAAGGTAGCACTCCCTGGTCCAGGCGGTTAACAGTGAGGCCAGCCAGGAGTAGGGGAAGTAGACAGTAGACTGGAATTTCTGCTGTTTTGCTTCTAATCTAAAATTGCTCTGAGGAACAAACTCTGATATTTATCATGTCTATATGTAATTTCCTTTTTTAAAGGAAGAGTTTCTAGACTCAAGCACTAAAAGAACCCAAGATTATTTATAACAGGGAAACAAGTAATTTTTATGCTCAAGCAGCTTCAGGAAATTGCCTTAAACTAAGGCCATCATTTCATTGAAAACACAGGCAACGTCATGCCCTGTTTATGCACTGGCTCTGCTGCTGACTTCATCTACTGTCATTCTGTAGAGAAAACACTTCTCTTCCCCCAGCATCAGGTCCTCTGCACTTGCCAGCCCACAATCTCTTAGATTTATTTTTCAATTTCTATTATCAGTCATTAACAAAACCTGTCATCTTTTGCTTTCAAATTTTTGTATCTGCCTTTCTACTTTCCACCACAATTATCTTCCATATGTACAAATGTTACCAAAAGACATTGCTAACAACTCTAATGGGCTTCCTGACCAGTTGGAGAATGCAGTATAACCTTCCATCTGGTTCCATTTTTGTTTCTCCAGTCTTGGGTATATACCCGAAGTTCAGACTCATCTCCACTCAAAATCACCGTTTTCCCTTCACACTGAGTCTCCAAATATTGAAATATTCTTTCCAGGGGGTGTTCCAAGCCACACAGTCATCCCATTTCTCTGACATATGTAAGATTCATTACCTGTTTCTTGCACTGACAATAGAGTGGCTTTTTTGTATTTTATTTTAACTAATTTATGTTTCTGGTAATAGGTCAATGAAAGCTCTAAAGGGCATATTGTATGTTCCTAATGAATGGATGAATTCATAAAATAGTATTATTTTTGGAGTGAAATTCATATTCTTTTATGAAGAAGAGGGCTCTGTTTAGTCGGGCCTATGAATTCTGAAGGAATTTGTGTGTTTAGAACACTGGAGACCAGTTTTATAGCCTTCTTCTTATTTATATTTCTTAGCTTTTCTCCACAAAGCTGTGCTGCATAATTAGCCTCATTCATTTGCTTTCAATCCAATGTCAGATCATTGCAAGTAAATCTTCCATGAATAACACATGGCCACATGCAGTGACTACACCATCACAAACAGAAGCTGAACAGAGAATTTGACAAAGGATTTTTATTGTTTCTGACTATACAAAATGTGCCTTGGGAAGGGAGTAGTTTTTGGAGAATGTAATTGCAATTTAAGAAATATTTCAACAAGTTGGGACACCAAGATGTTTTAAAATGAATGGATATTTAGAACTAGAATTTTCCTAGAAAACCTAGAATGGTGACCATTATACTCCTAAATGTCTGGCACTGTGCTAGAATTATAAAGGATATTAAAAGTAAGGTATGGAACGTGTCTGCTGTTAAGAGTTTACGGTATCATTGGGAAGAGTAGCCTTCACTTTTAAAAAAAGTAATTAGGGACTGCTGGTCAAGATGGCAGCTGAATAACAGTGCTGCACAATCTCTCCTCAATGACCGACTTAAAAAGTTGAGAATTTAGTTAGAAAAAGTGTGTTCAGTGCAGCCAGGAAAGAGAGGAGCATCCCCAACAACTAAAAGGAGGCCAGGGGAAGGTCGTAAATTCCAAAATATCATCGAAAGCAGAGAAAAAAAAATCCCAGCATCCCAGGAAGCCGCCTCAGGTAGCTGCGGATGGAGGAAAGCTCGAGTGGGCCCGGGACATCTGACAGACCTGGGAGAGGACGGAGCACCCCAACAATGGACAGGAGACTGTGGGCAAGTCAGAAATCCTGAAGTCACATCGGAGGAGGAGGAAAAAAGCAGCCAACTCAGCGTGGCCCTGAGCTGCTGGCATTTACAGACCAGATGGAGTAAGGTCTGGAGCCAGAACCTCAGTCTGAGGTCAGCGCAGATCCAGAGAAGTGGGAATTGTTGGTAGTTGGTGGCTCCAGGCCCTGAAACACCAAATGCAGGTAGTGGGTAGTGGGTACTACAAACACAGCGTGCGTTCCCCCTAGAAAAGGGCCCGGGATCCCAAATCAAAAACAGGGCTCATCAGCAACACATAAAATGGGCATGGTGGTGTATGCTGGTAATCTCAGCCCTTGAGAGGCTGAGATAGAAGGATTGTCATGAGTCCAAGGTCAGCCTGGGCTCCATAGTGAGTTCAGGACCCGCCTGGGCCACAGAGAGAGACCCTGTCTCAAAAAATAAAATAAAATGTGCAAAAGAAATAAGTCTAGTGAAATTATAGGATCTTCTCACTTTTTAAAAATTGTCTTAAACATTATTAAAATAATTTTACATCCAAAAGAAAGAAATAGGAGACAAGCAGAATATGCTACATTTGAACCACCCACTGTTTTACTAACTATAATTAAATCATTTCTTTTTCTTTAAAAGGCAATTACATGGAACTAGCAAGATGAATGAAAATAAACTGATTCATGAGTTCCTTGAAGTTGTTTCAAGAGGTGATGTTGAACTAATATGTGAGCACATCACTGAAGTCTATTCTACCCTTGGAAACCTTGACTTTCAGCACCCAAAGACTGGAAATACACCTCTCATTACTGCAGTGGAAGAAAATCTCTCTGAGGTACAAGGGAAAAGCAAAACATTATGACTCTATCAATAAGCAAGGGATATTTACATTTCATTTCCAGATTCGCATTGGGAGGCTTCTTGATGCTCACTTAAATGAGCTTTTAATGTTTCCTGTCCATCCAAAGCCCTATGTCCAGTGGTGAGATCATTTTTACCGACACTATATATTTAGTGTCAGAGACCATTTAACTCAGCGACCTTGTTGCTTTCTGGTGGGAGCAGCAGGATTTGCAGGAGTTGGTTAACGCAGGCCTGATTTGGCTTCCTTTGGGGAGCTGGGAGGGGGTCTGCTTTATACCAGGTCATCTGCTGCCGCGTGATCATTCCATCTTTCAAATCTTTTGCTTGTTTTTTTCTTTTTTAATATAAGGACTGGGGAATTTTTCCAGGACAAAGGAATTAATTACAAGAATTCGTCTAGATTTCTCTGAGTCAGTTTCTTATTCTCCGGTAGGTCACCTTCATGACTATAAACCCACCCAGTCCAGGGAGAGCCTGAAAATTAGCCAATATCCCAGCTATTATTTCTCATGGGAATTAGTCTGTCTCAGGAAACTCTCCCCAGGAGTTCCACAGGCCCTAATAGCAACCAAATCTTCAAAAATTCTGCCACCTACCATTTTCAATGGCTGAATGGCAACTTCTACTCAGTTTCATAAAATTTTGTCTCAAATACTAATATCATCAATAAGGAAGAGTGAGCAATAGCTCTTAAATCAATATAAGGTTATCAGCAGAAAGGGCTGATACCGAGCTGCAAGGCATCTCTGTCCACTCTTCCTTAAGAAACATTATGCGGGGGCTGGAGGAATGGCTCAGCAGTTAAAGAGCTTGCCTAGCAAGCACTAAGTCAAGTCTCAGGGGTGAGTACCTGAGTACCTAAGTACCTGAGTTTGCTAAGTGCACAAGTTCGATTCCCCAGCATCACATAAGCAGGGCATGGTGGCACATGCCTATAATCCCAATACTCAGGAGACTGAGACAGGAGGATTGCGGTGAGTCCAAGGCCAGCCTGGGCTACATAGTGAGTTCAGGATCAGCTTGGGCTACAGAGTGAGACCCTGTATCAAAACAAAACAAAACACTATTCAACAGGTCCCAAGTGAATTGACCAGTGTTGGAAGCTTGTGCTGTTTCTATTAGTCACAACTTTTCTTCCTTTTACTATTTTCTTGTTTTCACTGTTTTAGTGAAGAGGCACATCTCTGTGACCAGTGCCTAAAAGAGGGTAGAGTCTTTCCTCTGCCGAGAGTGGATCTTGCCATTATTTGCTACCATCGCATGGATTTGAGTCTAACTGCCAGATTGGTAAAGGTGGTAACACCCACAAAGAAGTTAGCAAAAACCGGGACACTGTTTGAGCTGCTGTCTTTGAAATTTCCTGGTATTTAACATGCATCCACCGCCCTGGACCTTCTTATTAACAATCAATAAATCAAAAATAATTTGTTGCCCAATTGATCATGCAGTTTGGTTCACATCTTTGCTGTTGTTTCCCCCTGAAACTTCTTTAAATCCCATCATTTTGACTATAACACTTTCATCATTTGTCATCCTAGGCTCTTATCTCATCTTTCTCCTCTCCGCCGCCGCCAAAAAAAAAAAAAACATCAGCTGTGAAACTCTGAAACTCTTTCTTACTTGTATCAGGTTAGCTGCCACGGGTTCATAAGCTCCTGGGCCAGAGGGAAATCACAGTTTACTATCTTTATTTCTACATAAAGACAGACTGTGAGAATCTCCTTCAGTCTCCCAAGCACCAATCTGTCTGGAGTAGCATGAAGAAGAGCACATGATACCCATATATACATTGGCTTCATTATAGTAGAGGAATTCTGAACCCAGGGAAACAATCTTTTAAGATGGATAGTAAGTATGTCTTTCTATTGCTCCAGAAGAAGACATTAGCTTTTTCTTCTAGGGCTGTTCACTATACATGCATCTTTGAAAACATTGTCTAATGTAAAGGTGGTCAGTGCCACCTTACTACTCACTAGACCTGCAGAAACACACATGACCCATAGCGGATGTCTTCCTAGAGTCTCTCTAAAGAATAATCTACTTGATTTGTTCTCCCTGTCTCCACTCCCTCATCTTCCTTTGCCATCTCAATGAAACAGCTCTTGCCTATGTTGTCTACAATATCCTCATTCATTTTCAGTTCTTAGCATTTGACATCAATTTTTCTTGAGATATTTTCTTGCGCAGGTTCTCTTATGCTTTCCTCCCTATTTCTTGGGCAACTTCTACTCAGTTATATTCTTACCAACAATAAGGAGCTGGTTGATAATTCTTAACCCAAACCCACACTTCTCACCTGAGTTCCTAATTGTGTAGGATGTTGAACTCCCAACTGAACAGCTCAACTTGCTTATCACAGATGTCCCAAACACACCATGCCCCAAATTGTCCTCATGATCTTTCTTTCCAAACTTATTTCTTCTAAGGAATAACTGCATCAATCTTATCTATCTTATTAAATAGCACCACCAGATAACAACACTGTTTATTTGCCTTAGCCTGAGTTATTCACTCATTCATAAAATATTTATGTAAGGCTGGGGGCATAGCACAGTGGTTAAAGCACTTGCCTAACAAGCACAAGGTCCTTGGTTCAATTCCTCAGTACCACATAAGCTGGGCACGGTGGCACACACCTGTAACACCAGCTCTCTGGAGGTTGAGGCAGGAGGATTATATATATATATATGATAATATTTCTGGCCCATAAACTTACACACTAATAAAAGTGATTTGAGGATTCAAGTTCCCACATCTTCATCAATACTTACTGCGACCTGAACTTTTTATTCTAGACTTTCTAATGGATTTTATGCAAAGGCATTGGGAAATGGTGAAACTGGCGAAGGCAAAGGGGTGTGGTGCTCTGGTCTGCAGTAGCAATAAAGAAGATAAATAAAAGCAGACATAAACCAGGGAGTTTCTCACCATTCGTTTCCAAGCCAAGGCAATGTCCTTTGCCAATCAATTCTGCCTCCTACCTTCCTAGATAATGACCACAGTCACTCCATTTCTGCTTCCATTTCCCTTACTCCATAGCCACCATCTTCACGTGAAGCTACAGGAGTGGTTTCCCCATTGGTTTCCTCAGACCCACTCTTTCCCACGTTAAAATCTTTCAGCTATCAGAGTGACTTTCTAAGACACTGATTTGGTCATATCATTTTCCTGATTGAAACCTGTCAATGGCTCTCCGCTGCCTTGAACACACAGCCTTAATGCCTCATTGGGGTTTGTATCACCTTTCAGGATTTAGTTATTGCTGACTTCACCAACATCTCTTTCCTTCCTTTTGTCCTGAACTCCAGCCATCTGTAACTCCCAGAATGTTGCTTTCGCTCTTGTCCACAGTCCTTTCTTTAGATAAGCCTGGAACAATTGTTCTCCCAGTCTTTGCCTGACTAAATCAGTCTAATTCCTAATGTTTCTACCTAAATGGTACTCTCTTCAAAACTCTTTCTGTAACTTCTAAGACAGTTCAATAGGTTTCTTCTAAGTGAACCCCACTCAAGCCTCCTACATTTACCTTAATCATTACTTTTATCACATTGTAACAGCCTTTTTATCTATCTTGTCATTTTAGGACACTCAGCAGTTGGGCACCCATTTCATATCTGTGGAATAAATTATTCTCTATTTTGAATGTGGTTCACACTCTTCCTAGAAACACAGAAATATTTATAATGCCCAAGAATATATTGACTTTAATCTTTGGGTTTCATATTCTAAGTTACAGACTATTATAAATAATTAATGTTTTATGTGGCTTTAACATATGATACTCAGATCTTTAGTCTAAAGAAACAGTACCCAGAAACTATCATATTGCAGACAGTTTCATTTCCCAAATTTAAAAGGGCAAATAGAAGTAACCTGCATCCAAGCAAATCTTCCATTTTATTTGTCGGTTGGTTGGTTGATTTGTTTATTGTAGCACTGGGGATTGAACCCAAGGCCTCATACATGCTAGAAAAGTGTTCTCCGCTGAGCAATGGCCCAGCCCAAAATCCTTTACTTTATTCCTTTCTCATTCTCTCTCCTTATGGCATGAATCAAACCTACATCTAAATCTGTTTTCTACCCAGCTTTCAAGAGACAACTGACACATAAAAGTATTAAATAAGAATCTCGTTGTATTGCAGGTTGTTGGATTTCTTCTGGAAAAGGGAGCAGATATCACACTGTGCAATTACAGAAATCAAACTGCTGTTCATGTAGCTAACTGTGATATCCGAAGACAACTTTTGGCAGTAAGTGGAATCAAGGCTCCCCAAATGCAACTTCTACAAAGCTCATGGCAAGGTGATCTTGAACATCTTCAACACTTACTGGTTAGTTAAAGTGATGCTTACATTGGCCTTTAGGTGGGTGGGTAGCGGGTAAGAAGGGCACAAGCGATATATGACTCTTTTTAAGGAAAAACAAGTTATTTTTCAAATGCAATTCCAGAATGTTTTAGGCAGAAAATGAGAGGGAGAGAAAGAGTGAGTTAGAGAGAGAGAGAGACAGAGAGAGAGAGAGAGAGAGAGAGAGAGAAAACAGGATCAAGCAAGATAGTAGGATGGAAAACAAGAAAATAAAAGAACACAGCAGCAGCCTATTTCCTTCTTCCTCCAGCTGAGTACTAGAAGAAGTCAGGTAGCACTCCCGGGAAATGATGAGCGCACAGAAAGTCCCCAGATGCCCGCTATCAACTTGCTCAGGAAAGCTCCCTTGACATCACTGCCATTTGTACAATTGCTGTTTAGATCCCCTTGGACCAGTTGCTGTTATTATCTTTATCCTGAAAAGGGAATCAGAGAACCTTTGTCTTGCATAGTATTGAACAGTGATGAAAGGATTTAAAAGGAGTATTGATCCTCCTACTAGATTTTCTGTGCATAGATACTTTCCCTCAAATCACCATGCCAAATTGTATATGTCACCAAGGACACTAATTATTGGTGACTAGCAATTGCCTACTGTTGGCATTTACTTTCAAAGATCCTGGCAGAGACCCGCGAGGCTTTCCAACTGAAAGAAAATCAATTGCTGCTAGGAAACAGTTTCTTCTAATCCCTTATGGTAAAGACACAAACCGAGAGAGGGAAAAAGGAAAGACATTCTAGTCAGGTGCAGTTCAAGATTAGGTACATATCACAAATCCAGAGGACAATGTACTTTTTTATTGTTGTTGTACTAAATGATAGTCTGAAAGAGCTATAGATCATGAGCTGAGGCTTAGAATTTTCCTGAAAGAATATATTCCATTTTAATGGTATTTACAACATTTTGAATTGCAATCTATTGTTTTCATAACCACATTTGCACCTTGAAAGATTAGCAGGCAAGCTTTAAGAAACTAGTATCTGTAGCAGAGCTTAATCAACAGACACTAAATCAACATGTTGTCGCAAGACCATTCTCAGCTCAAAATGTTCATGTTGTTTCTAACTAATAATAAACATTGATACAAGTTTCTTCTGAGAGACTGAAAAAAATTGGCTAATTAATTCCCTCAGCACTTGCTGAAGTAATATCATTACCTCTATTTTGTCTCTAGAGAAGCTGAGGTAGAGAGACCTGACTATATTGGCATGGCATGCAATGAAGCAGAGATGGAAATTATTGCCTTACTTTGCTCTATAAAATGAGCAATTTGGATATTTTAGCTTTCCATTAGCTTTTCAGTTCTGAATTTTCCAAATTAAATTTTTGCTTTCATTAAAGCAACTAATGACATCTATCCACCCTCATTTGACTACATAAATACAGTTAAATGAACTGCTATAATGTAAATCATTCATTCAATAAATGCTTGTTGAGGACCTACTATGTGTCAAGCACCCTGCTGAATGCTTTTCCTGCTCTTTCTCTAATCATCAAAGCAACTCTGCAAGGAACACACCATTATTGTAACTGCTCAGCTGAGGACTCTGAGGGTCAGGCAGTAGGGATGCCAGGTTTTACAAATAAAAACTGGAAAAGCCAGTTAAATTTGAGTCTTGGATATACAACAGATACTTTCTTGAGCATATGTATGTCCCAAATGAAAATTACTAATTATTTACCAGGGTGTTTTAGGAAGATGTCCCAGACGTAACCTATCAGGGGAAGTTAAATAACTGGCTTACGGAGCTAAGCCTGGAACTAGGTCTGGCGATCTTTGAGCGTTCTGTTCTTCCACCTCATTAGCTCCCTCTCAGGACAGGTGCTGAGAAAGAATATATTGAAATTAAAGCTGAGAGTAGACTCACTGGCAGAGCAGGTGCTTGGAGTAAGGCCTTGGGTTCAAAAAACAAGTTTAGAAAGAAAAGTTGGCCAAGCAATGAAAATGCAAAGATTAGCATAAATCAGCCTAAAGTAAAAACACAATAGAACTAAGGTCTCATGATTTTAAAGGCATGTGAAGAGTTCCTGGATATAAATTTTCCAAACCAACATGGTTTGACTCCGCTGATGCTGGCTGTGAGAGATGTGGACCTGTTTGAGAGTCTTGATATGTCAACAGTCTACAGACCTGCGGAAGTTCTGTCGGAGCTCCTCAGGCACCACGCGTGAGTACAGGGGGTCAGTCAGCACTAGCTGAAGGTCGCCTACTCCATTGTGATTTACAGAAATCACGTGTAAATTTGGATGTGTATAGAGAGATAAAAATATAGCTAGAGCCATAGTTATATCTCTGGGTATGTGTAAGTGATGCATCAGCATTAAGATGGCATCACAATTACAAAGACATGTACAGATGTCAAAATTGGCTTAAAATATCCAGCTCTTTGTCTTATTGATTTAAATAATTACTATTTGGGTAGTTACTGGGAATGTCAAAAAATTTTCGAATGTGCAGATGCCTACGTCCAAAATGTTACCCGTTATTCTGAAAAACATAGTCTATCACAAACAATGTGTAGTAGTGATTTTCAGATTTCTGAAAATGACAATAAATGCTCTTTAGGAGAGCACTATCTGTGTTAGAATTGCAGTTTTCTGTTGCTTTTCCCTAGATACCACATTGGATCAGATGGCCCAGATATTTCTCAGTATTTTTTTTTACTGTTTATCACTTTTATTTTTTATTAATTTAAAAATTATTATGTTTGCTTTTACTAGTATGTATTTTTTGAGACAGGGTCTCGCTCTGTGGTCCAGGCTTTTCCTGAACTCACTTCAGAGCCCAGGCTGGCCTTGGACTATGGCAATCCTCCTGTCTCAGCCTCCCTCCCCAGTGCTGAGTTTACAGGCATGCACCACCACGCCCAGCTTATGTGGTGCTGGGGAATCGAACTCGGGTACTTAGCACTTGCTAGGCAAGTGCTTTAACCACTGAGCCATTCCTCCAGCGTCTGTATTTTAAATTTTATTAGTATGCAGTAATATGTAACAGTAGTTACAGTAAACTCGAGGAACTTGTGCACATACATATTGTATCGTCATCACCTTCACTTCCCCTCTGCCTCTCTCTCCCTCCTTTTCACACCCCTCCTCCTTCTCATAAGTCATTTCCCTGCTTCCTACCATCTCTTTTACTTGGCTCTTTCACCTATTTGTACCTTGGGTTTCTCATATGAGAGAGAACACGTGATATTTAGCCTTTCGGACTGACCCGCTTCACTAAGCATGATAGTCTCAAGGTGATACATATCACATTTTCTTTATTTATTGATCTGTTGATGAACAGATCAGCAGCATCCATGATTTAGCTATATGAGTTGAACTGCTATAAACCTGGGTATGAGTGTATCTCTGTTTTATACTTTTAATTCTTTTGGAAAGATACCCAGAGGAGGTATAGCTGGGTCAAATAACCTATTTTTGTTATTTTTTTGAGGAATGTGCATACTGATTTTCATAATGGTTATACCAGTTTACAGTCCCATCAGCAATACAGTCCCCTCCCCTCCACACACACACATCCTCATCAGCATCTATTATTTTTTGAGTTCTCAAAAAGAGCCATTCTTTTCTGGGTAAGACAGAAACTTAATGCTGCTATGGCTTGCATTTCTCTAATGGCTAAAGACACTGAGCATTTTTCAAATATTGATTGGTCATTTGTATTTCTGAAAACTGTCTATTCATTTCAATTGCTCTTTTTCAATTAGATCTTTTATTTTTTGAAGTCTACTTTTTTTCAGCTCTTTGTATATTCTAGATATCAGCCCTCTGGAGTGAGTGGCAAAATTTTCCCCATTCCATTTGTTCTCTTTTTACTCTATTGATTGTTTTCTTGCTGTTCAGAAGCCTTTAATTTGACATAATTCCAAGTGTTGATTCTTTTTTTTTTTTTGAGACAGGGTCTCGCTCTGTGGTCCACGCTGGTCCTGAATTCACTTCAGAGCCCAGGTTGGCCTTGGACTCATGGCAATCCTCCTGTCTCAGCCTCCTGAGTGCTGGGATTACAGCTGTGTGCCACCACACCCAGCTTTTGTGGTGCTGGGGAATCGAACTCGGGTATTTTAGTGCTTGGCTTAGCACTTGCTCAAGCACTTTAACCGCTGAGCCATTCCTCCAGCCCCCAAGTGTTGATTCTTGCTGTTATTCTTATGCATCATGTTCTCTGTTGAGAAAGTCCTTCCCAATCTCTATGTTTTCAACAGTTTTATCCATTTTGTCCTCCAGCAGGTTCAGTATGTCCATTTTAAAATCAAGGCCTTTAATTTATTTTGATTTGATTTCAGTACAATGTGAAAGGCGTGGACCTCGATTCATTCTTTTGGATGTGAATAACTTGTTTTCCCAGCACAATTTGTTAGACTGTCTTTTCTCCAATGTATGTTTTTATCCCCTTTGTCAAAAAATCAGATGAGGGTGCCCTGGGTTGTCTCTGCAACCTCAATTTTGTTCTATTGGTTAATCTGTCTGTTTTTGTGCCAAAAATGCAAATACAGGTTTTTATCACTTTCACTAAAGCAACAAATGACATCTGTCTATTCACCCTAATTTAACTACATAAATACAGTTAAATGAACTGCTGTAATGTTGTAAATCATTCATTCAATAAATGCTGATTGAGGACCTACTATGCTTGGTTGCTTTGTATTATAATGATGTTCAGAATCATGATGCTTCCTGCTTTTGTCTTGTTGCTCAGGATTGCTCTGGCACTTTTTCAATATTTTATATGAATTTTCTCTTGAGAAAAAAAAGAAAGAGAAAGAGAGAAAAGGGAGCTTCTAGAAGAAAAATGTGGTCATGGACATAAATTACTATAAAAATTAGTATTATGGAATAAAAAATGAAAATTTGGACCTACATTAGACTTTAGTGTTAGGAAACTGCTGGGTAATAAGAAATGCAGATGGCTGGGAACCACCCAGGATGATTTTCAGAATTCTGAATTGGAGACCAGGACACAGGAGATCAAAGGTGTCTGGTGGAAATACACTAATTTAGGCAGATGAGCAAACAGATCCCAAACTGAGTGAATTACCTAAGACTGCATATCAAAGCAGTGCAGCTTCCAATTCTTGATTCTATGCTATTTACTTTGAATTACAATATTTTTTTGAAATATTCAGGACTGAACCCAGGACCTTTGCCCTGAGCTACATCCTTAAACTTTTATTTATTTACTTTTAAATTTTGAGATAGAGTGTCACTAAGTTGCTAAATTGCCCAATAGACTTGAACTCCCAGCCTACGAGAATACTGGGATTACAGGCATGTACCACCACACTTGGCCTGGATTGTGGCCTTTTGTGGGGAGAACCTACAAAGAATGTTGTTGCAATTCCTAAAACCTTACCCTGTTCATAGCACCAAAGAGATTCCAATTGGAAGGATTTCAGGGTATGGGGGTTCACGCCTGTAATCTCACCACTTGGGAGGCTGAAGAAGGAGGATGGCAAATTGGAGGACTGATTGGGTACACTGCAAAGAATGGCCTAGATTGTATAGGAGGATCTTGTTTCAAAAAAATTTTTTTTTCAGCCTGGGTTGGAAAGGCTTAGAAATCAACTTGCTGGTTGTCCTAGAATATAACAAATCAGGAGAATTGTTTCCTTCACTATATTTATTAATAGGTTTCTTATTATTAAAATCCTTGGATCTCTCTCTCTCTCTCTCTCTCTCTCTCTCTCTCTCTCTCTCTCTCTCTCTCTCTCTCAGATAGGGTCTCATTCTGTAGCCCAGGCTGGTCCTGAACTCACTATGGAGCCCAGGCTGGCCTTGGACTCGTGGCAATCCTCCTGTCTCAGCCTCCCAAGTGCTGTGATTTCAGGCATGCACCACCACACCCAGCTTATGTGGTGCAGGGAAATTGAACTCCGGTACTTAGCACTTGACTTAGTGCTTGCTAGGCAAGCGCTTTAACTGCTAAGCCATTCCTCCAGCCCCAAAATCCTTGGACACACATGCTGAGCAAGTGATCTACTGCTGAGCTATAGCCCAGCATTAGATTTATATTATATTATATTATATTATATTATATTTATTATATGATTTTTAAAGGCAGAGAGAGTCTCAATCTGTAGTCCATTCTGGCCCTGAATTCAACACACTATGTAACCCAGGCTGTCACTAAACTCAAGGCAATCCTCCTGCCTCTGTCTCCTGAGTGCTGGGACTCCACGTGTGTCACTATGCCCATCTTATGTGGTGCTGGGGAATTGAACCCAGGGCATTCAGTTTTCTAGGCAAGCATTCTAAATGCTGAGTTATACCTCCAACATCTCTATCTTAATTTTAAAGTAAGATTCTATGCCATTCTATCATTTCAAATGACAAAAGAACTTGCTGTTAGCATTAGGAAAAAAAGTCAAGAAAGTGAATTGTTTATGAAATCATTGGAAACTAAAAATATCAAGTCAGCTATTTAGGATGATAAGTTGCTTGATAAGATGTTTTATCTCTACTTGATTTATCCATCATTAAATTATGAAAAATTTTGTCCAGACTTGGAAATATTCTGTAAATCTTACAACATCTTTAAAACTGGGTAGGAATAAGATACAGAGAATATTCCTCTTAAGGCTTTAAAAATAGTCACTTTGTAGCTCATATACTTTGAAATTGTTCTAATCTCCCAACTATTGTACATAATATTACTTTTTATTTGATATGTGATAGCACTGTGTTTTCCTCTAATTTTTTAAGCAACAGCTTTATACTAAGTCATCTTTGATGTTGACTCTGTTCCTCCTAGAGACCCTAAACTCTGCGATTTTAGTGGAAAATCAGCACTGCATTATGTGTCACAAATAGCGAGTTTGAGGAAGCAGCAGTTGCTGGGTATTCTTATGAATTCTCTCCCAAAGCCAGGTAAATGTTTCTTTTTACCATGTACAACTCTCCTACTTAAAAAAAAAAAAAAAAAAAAAAAAAAAAAAACCCTTTTAGAAATCTTTCTGCATCTATCTGATGAATCCATTTAAAGAAATCAAGCTCCTGGCCACTTATTGAACAGTGAACCTGTAAAAGGCCCATGACTACAGGCTCTTAGAGATGACAATGGCCCAAACTCTGGGAAGGGTCTCGTGTAATGGGGCACAGCACTTACTTCAGAAGAGAGCGAGCCTGCTATGGACTTGAAAGGGAAGAGGGACTTTTAGTGGTTCCTGAAGCCTAGATAAGATATGAGCGGTTTGATGCAGAAGGGCTGAGTCTGAGCAAAGACAAGCAGCCAGGACAGAAGCGCAACGCAAAGCTTGCTGAGAAGGGTGTGGCTTGGTGCAAGCTGCTGGACTTCAGGGTTTGAGTTCTTATCTGACCCTTCTGGGACAAGAGACAAGGCTGTTCCAAAGAAGGCCTCATGGAAGACTTGAGATTCTAGAGACAAGAAAGGTATTTAATTTTATGGAGTAGAGCTACCCTACTGTGACTGAATATGGCTTATCCCAGAAGCGAGAGGGAGACGAATCGAAAGTGCATGTCACAGAAAAGAGAAATAAAAAATTGATTTCATAAAGGACCTATTGAAGAAAAAGCATTAACTGTCAGGCTGAAGAACAGCTGTTTTTCCAATAAAATAACATCATTAAAAAGTTAAGTCAGAGAATGATGAAAGCCATGTTTTATAAAAATTAACCTGTTTATGTCATAGAGGATAGATCTGAGAGAGAAAGTATGATGACTCTTTTAAAACTACAGAAGTGCCCATAAGTGTGTACTAAGAACTAGAAATGGAGCTGCTGGCTAGGACATGGTGGTAGGCCTGACAGACGCTGGCTGTGGTGATGGAAGAGATACTGTGAAAGAACACTTCACAGAAGACAGAGATACAAAATTGACAGAGAAGATAGAAACAAGAGTGGAGAGTTGACTTAAAGCTGATTATAAAATTTCCATTCTAGGAAGAAGGGAAATGGAAATACAACTATCGAAATAAGAGATTCTGGTTTAGTAAATGCATTTATTAAAATAAATTTTGAATAGGAGAATAATGTATTCAAGGTCATTGAATCTGATGGAAGCAATTTTCTACAAGAGTAGAAATGGTGGTTGATATGATATGGAATTTCTTCTTAGAAGGAGATTGGCAGATGTGGAAAGGAAATGAGAAGTTTCAATAGCAGAAAGGAGCACAAGATAGATTGCAAAGAGCAAAGAAAGAAAATGCAGTGAGGAGATGGATGTTCTGAGTGTAGATCACTTGTTCAATTTTATTTCAGTTACAAGGCCATTGAAAGAGCCCATGCTTTCAATTAAAAAAAATTTTTTTTTGTGACAGTGTCATTCCAAGTTGCCCAGGCTAGCCCTTGAATTTATGGTCTTTCTGCACCAACCTCCCAAGATGTGCATCACCACACCCTGCTTCATGCTTTTTAAATTTTGTGATAGCCAAGGCAGGATAGGCAGGAGAGCATGTCCCCCGGAAACCAGCTGCTTCCTCTGTTCAGTGTTCAAAAACTCTATCAGCTGACTGTATTCACATGTTTGAAGGGGTAACAGCTGGTCATCACTTGTTCCATTTCCACTCAATAAAGAATAAATGTTGTATGTCCCTTTATTGGGGGGTGGTAGTGAGGGGAACACTCGATACTAAAATGAGGGCCTTCACATTGAGCTATATCTTTGGCCCTTTTTTAATTTCTATTTTGAGACAGGTCCTTGCTGAGCCACTAAGTTGTCCAGGCTGGGCTTGACATTTTTGGATGGTTTCCAGATCCTTCAATCATTCTGACTTCATTTGCTAGCTATGTTGTATTGAGGTCATCCTCAATTCCCACGAATGCTTCAGGGTAGTGTAGAAATCCAGAGAAGGAAAAGCCAATAGGAAGAGTCGACATAAAGTTTCATTACTGTGGGCGACACATGGACATGACCCAGGGTCTAAGTTGGAAGATAAGGGCAGGTGTTTTCTTTCAATCATTCACTAGTAGAAGTCTATGTAAGGGGTCATCCTCAGGAAAGGTGAAGGACAGATGTCCTTGCTTTGTGTGTGGACCTCTGAAGAGGTCCCGTACCCTTAGCTGCTGATGACTTCAATAGTGAAAAAAGTTCTTCATGTCCCAGCAACCCACAGAGGGTGCTGCTTTGGGGGTGTAGATGTTAAACACAAGCTGCTTTGATTTATGTTGAACTAAAGTCTGACCCTTGGTAACTTGTAGTTCCCCACAGAACTTAAGATTTGGTAGGTTTTCAGGTGTTGATTGATTGAGCTTTAACTCTATTAAATATTCCATCTGCTCAAGATCTCAAAATACCTGTTTTTTCCCTCTTTCTGACTCATTGAGTAATAACAGCCAGTCTTCAAGAAGAAATATTTAAACCACCCATTTTGTGGATTCTTATTTATTCCTGTGAAAATTATTGCATCCTCATCAAGATCTCAGACCATTATTTAAGAAAAATATCTGACAAAATGGAGCTGATTTTATAACCTAGAGATAGAGCTTTATGTGAAATTGTTGGAGACAAATGTTATCAAAACACAATGTTTTGTTTCTTTTTCTGACAGAAAGACACACCATGTCATTACTTGACATTTGTCATGATATGAACTCTTCTCCAACTCACACGATGGCAGCTACCAATAATCAAAAGATACTCTTGGAAAGCAGCAGCAGCAGCAGCAGCAGCAGCAGCAATGAAGTAAGTTGTTTCCTTTAAACATAAACAGTGGGCTGGGTGTGTAGCTCAGTAGTTAAAGCACCTGCCTAGCATGTCCAAGGCCCTAAATTCTATTCCCCAGCATCACATAAAGATCATCCAGGCCTGATAACATACATCTATAATCCCAGCACTTGGGAGGCTGAGCCAGGAGGATTGCTACGATTTTGAGGCAAGCCTGGTGTCATTGTAATTTCCTAGCCTTTATTCTCTCTCTCTCTCTCTCTCTCTCTCTCTCTCTCTCTCTCTCTCTCTTTCTCTCTCTCTCTCTCTCCCTCAACTTGTATGATCCTTTATGTGGCTCCAGTGCATTAAAATTTCATGATAGTTAGTGTGACTTTTTTAGTCACCCTGGGAATTAGATGGGCCTTTTTAAGGTCATTTCTTCTTAGCCAGATATAGTAGCATGCACCTGTGCTCCCAGCACTTGGGAGGCTGGGGTGGGAGGATTATGGGAGCCTGGGAGTTTGAGACCAGCCTGGCCAACATAGCAAGACTCTCATCTCAAAAATAATAAACACATAAGTAAATACAAAAATTATTTTTCTTCCTTATTTCTTTGTGTTATATTATCTATATTCTTTTTTCTTTTGGGTTTTTTTACCCATATCTTTCATATTAAGGAATTCTTTCAAATATCTGGAAATCTTTGGCATCTATATTTGAGAAGGAGATACTAAAATCTGGCTGGAAGCACTGCGTACACGATGCGGTTTATCTCTTGGTTACCTTCCCCATGGTTGGCCCAGTAATGAAATGGTTTTGGGAGACTTGCAAATGGCAGTATTTGTAGATCTATTCTCTGAGTTCATTAAATGTCCTCAGAAAAGGCTTACTAGTCCTCTAGCCCCCATGTCATTGTGTATTTGCCCAAACCCATGGAACATACACCACCAAAACTGAGCCCTAATGGAAACCAGGTGGAAAGGGGCAAGTGCTGCGTCGCATCAGTGGCAGTTCGCCAGCTGTAGCAAATGTTCCACTCTGGCAGGGGATGATGATAATGGAGGCAGCTGCGCAAAAAATCTCTGCAGCTTCGATTTTGCTGCAAACCTAAAATGATTCTAAAATTAGTATTTAAAAAAACAACAGAGGTTTTGGGTTTTGTTTAGGGAAATAAAGCTACACAAGAAAGTGTATCCACACCATGCTCTAATTGCAGTACAGAGAACAACTCCCTCATAAACGTAAGTCCTAAGTTAGGCTATTGATTAGCAACAAAAAAGAATTTATTGGGGTGATGAGGAGGGGCCACTGGAATGTTAAATTGCCAGCTACCATAATGAATCAACGTGATACCTCACTTTAATAACCCCACACAAGCCGTGATAATCATCTAGTGAGGTGAAAGAAAATGCAAAGGGAAACAGATAGATGTTTGGGCATGGCGGCCTCGGGGGAAGTAGTGAGGAAGGAAACTTACTGTTTATTGTTGTTGTTGTTGTAAGTCTTTTGCCATTTTTGATTTTTAATGTGCATTTTGATTAAAAATTTTAAAAGAAATGGTTAAATTAAGTCTTCCTTGGGCCATGTGATAATTTAGAATAGAAACATTTATTTTTGTAATTCCATTTGGATAGTTTAACTTTACACATTTATAACTTTTCTAAACAAGTTAATCTGCATCTTATTAAAGTGGCTTTAGTGCTCTCCTGGAGGGGGGCATCCAGAGACATTTGGCAGTGTTCGCAGACATTTTATTTTGTCATAACTGGTGTACAACGCAACTGTGGCCTAGTAGGTAGAGACCAGGATGCTGCTGACCATCTTACGGTGCATGAGACAACCTGTTCCAAAGAATTATCAAGCCCTGAGTGTCAACAGTGTTGAAGCTGAGAAACTCCGCCAACGGGTGAGGAAACAGTTCAGTGGTGGCGCATGTGCTTATCATGCACAGGCCCTGAATTCAATCTCCAGCACCACAAAACCCCAAACTCTGCTATGCAGTCAATTATATTGTTTTTGGTTTCTGATATCATAAATAATAAAAGTAAAATCCCTAGAGACTGTTACCAGTGAGTGGCATGCATTATAAGTTAATAAACAAACACATTTACTTTTCATTTTATGACACATTTAAGAAAGTTTCCTTTTGAAAAGACAAAAAACTCTTCATGTTAGTACATTTTTCATGCAACCTAAAAGCCATTTTTGAACTTTCATGATATATTTATTTCTTATTATGGTAGGAAAAAACTTCAATGCTTTATTTTGAAATAGACTTCTAAACTGCTGGACTTGCCTTATTTTCCCTAGTGCTTTCTCTCAGGTTTAAACTAAAAAACTAGTTTGTCCTTTGCTTCTTTTCTTTATATGGAGGCTTCTGTCTCTTCTTTCTTGTCTCAGTTTTTTAAATTGTATGCAAATAGAAGCAGCCGTTCAGTTTGTACAACTGTTCCTGAGAGGCTCTCTACATGTGTCTTAGTTACTTTTTCGTCTCTGTGACTTAATACCTGACATCCATAATTTAAGGGAAGAAAGATTTATTTTAGCTCGCATTTTCAGAAAGTCTCAGTTTATTCATGGCCAGCGATGTCGCAAACACATAGTGGAGGTGGAGCCTAAGGAAAGCTCCACAGGACATCCTGGATAAAAGCCAAGTGTGAGAGCGGGAAAGATCTAGCACACCTCCAAGCCAATCCCCAGGCTTCCGACCCTTCCAGCCAGCCTCCACATCGTCGATAGGTAATTGCAACCTCCAAATACAGGAGGCTTTAGGAGCGCTCCGGAATCAAACCAGAACAATAGGCTCTCGCGGTCTTTTTTCACTCGAGGAGAATCTTCAGTGTATGATCTGTAGGCTCCCTTTCTCTTCTGTGTGTTTGGTGGTCCATGGTGTGCAGGGTAGACCACGACACTCCATTTCACATCCATCTTTTGCCTCCTGGATTGTTGCTAATAGTTTATGAAATCCACCTGTGCCTGGAATTTGCTAATGTTTTCTCTGCTGCACTCCCTACCAGGCGTCATATTTCAATCATTCCTCCTTGTGACACCGACTGCACCTTATCGCCTTGCGTGATTAGCATTCTATAAGAAATTGGAAAGTTTCTTGCTGCTTTAGTTCTAGAGTCTTTCCATGGTCATCCTTTTGTTGGTGATGGTCATGATTTTTCAGTGTTTCCTAGGGCAGCCATGTTTGTCAGGCCTGTTAAGGCATTGCACGCTTAGTGTATAAAACTTGTGACTTGAGTTTGAATACTCTCTGTTTTCATTTTGCCCAGTGTTATCAATTCTCTTCCTTCTGTTTTTTGGTAAAATTCTACTTCAAGCTTTTCATGGTAGCAAGGGAGTCTGGGACCAGACTTCAGAGTCTGGGCAAATCTACCACTGAGTAGCCATGTGACCTTTGATAAATTATTCAACTTCTCTGGGTTTCAAGTGTGAAATAAATGTAGTAATTCCTCTATTTGGAGTTATTAAGGATAAAATTTGTTAATATACATAGGATATATCAAATAATGTTTGGTATACTAGTCACTGCTATGTATTTTGTAGGTAGGTATGCCTATACTATCTTCTGGTTTTTCCTAAAGGACTGACTAAATGCTGAGCCGAGCAGGTGAGACTAACTACAGTTCATCAATCAACATAGAAACTTGATGTGAGCACTAAAATTGTATATATATAAAATTTCCAAATGAAGGTTGCTATTTTCCAGAAGTTTGGCATGAAAATTTCATGTGTCACTGTGACTATATAAGATGGTAGAAATAGTTTTGAGTTCTCATAGAGTATTGCAAAATAAGAATCTGAACACAAATTTTATGTTAAAAAATTTAAATGACCCATAAGCATATAATACTCTCCAGCTTTTCTATTAGTCAAAAGATATACAGTTGGGGCATGACGAATGGCTCAGCAGTTAAAGCGTTTGCCTAGCAAGTGCTAAGTCAAGCGCTAAGTACCCGAGTTCGATTCCCCAGCACCACATAAGCTGGGCGTGGTGGTGCATGCCTGTAATCCCAGCACTTGGAGGCTGAGACAGAAGGATTGCTGTGAATCTAAGGCCAGCCTGGGCTCTATTGTGAATTCAGGACCAGCCTGGGCTACAGAGTGAGACCTTGTCTCAATAAAAGTACAGTTAAATAATTATAAGGTGACCAATCTCATATATTACATTAATAAAAATGAAAAATGATATTCGTTTATAAGGGAAAAGATATAGTGAAATGTCACCCTGTTGATGGATTATAAATAAGAACAGACTTTTGAAGCAGAATGTTTAAAAAAACTGAAATTTTCGTGCTTTTTAGGTTAATAAATTCACATCTATGAATCTACTCAAAAATAATGCAAAGTTGAAATATTAGTCAAAAAGATGTTCACAGCACTGTGTAATGATGAAGAATTAAAAACTGCCTAATAAAGCTGGGTAGAAGGCAGTGTGGGTCTTACAACACTTAAAAGATTTGTCAGGGGAACGTTGCTATGACTCTCATATACTTATCGAAGGGAAGATTTTAAATACTGTTAAGGTGATGCTTACTCAATGAGTTGCTTGTATATTTATGCTTTTTAAGTTACACAGAAGAGAGGTTAATTTTGGCTTGTGGTTCTGGTCCATGGTCCAAGGGCTGCATCTCATGATGACCTTCACACTGGCAGAATCTCAGCGTAGCACAAGGCATCAGATGGTGACAGGCAGGGAGAGCTTATTCCCGTAGGAAGTGACAAAGCCAAATACAAGGTTGTGTGATGTGATTAAAGGTCTAAATACTTTGGGGAAAAATAAAGGGAAGATGTTTTTGATGTTTAACAGAGTTTTTTAGTTGTTGGGTTATAGGTGATTTTTTCTTGATTAAAAATCCCCACTTTTTTGTATTTCCATATATTGTAAATAGAGTGAAGCCCTCCCTGCTTGTAATTGAATGGGAGGCAGGAAGAGGAACTTGACCGATAGCGGCAGAATTTTTTTGAAATTCAGAGGACAAGCAGTGAAACTGACAACAGTAGGGAGCAGGGTGAATCCATCTGCCACTGACAACCAGGATGATTCGAGTTAGGGTGCCTAGCTTTTCTCAGAGAATAGACAGTGCTTTAAGAAGTATAAATTGCAACCTAAGTAAGGTGTAAAACGAAGTTATAGCTGAATTTATAAAAATATTTTCAACAGCAGTTTAAGTGGAGGATTTTAGCTTTTATTATGCTCTATGATAACTAAAATGAACAAAGCAAAAAACATTTCAAGCTATCTTTGAATTAATCAATGAAATATCAGAGGTTTATTTGTGACAGGCCATTTGTCTGAGTGGTCAAATGACAAGTGTCTGCATTTAGGACAAAGTTTTTTTTTTTTAAAATCCAACTGTCCCCTCAAATAGGTAAAATACCGAAATCATAGAAGCAAAAGAACTATGGTGTGTATTGTTGTTCTAGATTCTTTTTTTCTGGTGCTGAGGATTGAACCCAGAGTTCCCATCCTAACCATACACTCTGCCACTGAATTTTACCCCATTATGTGTTCAAGAAATTTAATAGCACACAACAACTTCTAAAGAAAGAACCTATCAACAAAAATGAATTCCAATATGAAAACACTTCCTCTTTAGAGAGTTCAGAGTGCTTTTTGTAAGTGAAATTGGTTTTCAACCTTGTTTTTCAAAATCATGATTATTTTCTAGGGGGCAAAGAAGGAAGTTGGAGAAGTTATGTGGCCACGATTAGGTCACAAAGCCGTCATGGTGAAAACTCTAATCAGCTTTGCTGCTGCCTTCATAGGTTTAGGGTTATATCTGTAGCTTCCACAAGGGACGGGGATTTCCATCCTTACCATTTGTAAATGATGCCCCAGGGAGGCATTATGGAAAAAGATCCTGTTCCTTTGGGGTTGTTCACTGTGACTGTAGCTGAAGGATTCTTTCCAGTTACCCACCCAGATAGAATTTGTGGCAGCTTAGCAGCCTGGATACTGAAATGATAAAATATGAAATATTGAATTTCTATGGGATTTTGGCTTTGATCTTCACTTTTGATTATGCAATTAATCACATGTGCAACTGTCTGAGCCTGGTGCCCTGGGAACAGATCATTTCCCATTATTTTAGTCCTAAGTACTTTATCCAATTTGAAAGGAATCCAGTTTGAAAATTTAGCCTTAAAAAATAAAGGGTGCTGTTGGGGCCCTCAGGGCCCGAGAGCCTCAGCATTTCTGACCTTGGCCACGTTCCTTTCCACGAAGAAGTGTTTATTGTCTGAAATTAAGTCAGGTGTTGTTTTGCTTGAAATTTGAATCAGGTGTTGAACCACGGGGCTGTTCTGTTAACAAGGGGGAAGGCAAGGAGGGTATAAAAAGGAAGGCTGTAGATAATAAAGCGTCTTTTGTAGCGTCCCTTGCAGGAGTCCAGTTTTCTTCAATCCGCACTCCCCCTCTCGTGTACTCGTTGACTGATTGAGCGGGCTCAGTCAGGGTGCCAACAGAGTAATAGAATGAATAATTGAGTTTTTATTTTATATTGCAGGAGTTTGACCAGGATGATGACTGCAGTTGTTCCATGTTGGTTCGTGAAGAGGGTGGCTCCAGGGGTGAAGGACATGACCAGCCATCCAGGACAGAAGGTATCTGGCTTCTGTCCTTAATGTATTTACAAAATTAACATTGATTTTTTAAAAGTTCCTCCCCTAATTTTGGAAGTGCTCAGTATAACTCAGAAAACACACACACACACACACACACACACACACACACACACACACACCCCTCCCTCCAGGAATAGAGACGTACACCTGTAATCATGGCTACTCAGGACATTGAGGCAGGAGGAATACGAGTTCAAGGCCAATCTGGGCAACACACTGAGACCCTGTCTCAAAATAGAAAGGGTTGGGGATGTGACTCAGCAGCCCCTGCATTAGTCTCCAGTATGGGGTTGGGGCTGGGGATAGGGCAACTACCTACCACAAAGGAAAAGAAAAACCACATTGTCCTGTCCTGTTCTTCAGTCCACATTTGAATCAGCAAGTCTCGTCAGCTTGCCTCTGTGCCATGGGCAACTGTGTCCTGGATCTTCTCCATTATCTGTCCCAGTCTAGTTCAGCCAGCCACTGTCTGTTCCTTTGTCCCTTTTCTTTTGCTTAGTAACAGTCTTTTCCCAACTCTTTCCACTGAGAATCTCCCATCAACTCCAAGAACCTGTGCCCTTCCAGAACATTGTCCATTTGTAGTGGTCTGTAGGGAACATCCCTAATTAAAACTCCTATAGCTCCAGAAGACTGCAGATACAAACCTTGAGGTGCAGTTGGGGGTGTGAATTAGCTCAAACTTCTGGAGTCTCAGTCTTTTAGTCTATGGAGTCATAACATAAGACTGGGATGGTCTAGAACAATGTCTATTTCAAATAGGTTACCCTTCAACTTGCCTGAATGCCTGGCACTCAGACCAAAGGTTTTTTCAGATTCTTGCTTCAGAAAGTAGTCACCACAGCTATTGCATTCACCTACTGTCCTTAACCTTCTTAAATTAAGTGTTTATCCAAACAGCTCCAATTTCTCCCTGGCAATTTTCTGGCTCACATTTCCAACACTCCAGGGAAGCTGCCCTCTTAGGTATCTGTTTTTCTCATCCTTTTTTTACCTCCCTGAAGGTTGCAGCTTGTTCCTGGCTGAGGTCTCCTCTGGTGCCTTGCTCCTGCTGCCCTCTGCCGGGCAGCGTCCTGCATTTCTCCAACTCCCTTGAAATCTCTCCCCAGGCTGAAGGCAGAAAGTAAGTTAGTTACAGTTAAAATGATGAACATCATTAAGCTGGGAAGAGCTAATTAAAACATGCAAGCCCTTATCCCCTTCAAAAAGTTCTTGTAGACTTCCTTTGAGTCTCATAGACTGCAAAGCTAAGTTTTCCGAAGCCCAATAGTGTCTCTAAGCACCTTCCAAGAGGTGGCATAGTTCATTTATTCTGCTCAATTTCAGATGGTTTGCTATTGAGGTGCTACTCATTCTCTTGAGATTTACTTGTAATATTTTCAGTTTTAATACATGATCCACAACACTTACGCAGCATTTCCATGGAGGTCTTACAGTTTTTTTTTTTTTTTTGAGACACTGTCTTGCTCTGTTCTTAGTTTTAAACCTTAATAAATTGGATTACAAATTTCAAAGGAACAATGATCTTTCTGATAAATTTCTTCTCACAGTTGAATAGATTTCAGTTAAGCTAATTACTGTTTTCAATTGCAGTTTTAAGAGTGTTTTGAGAATTATCATGTATTTTGTTTGTCTTAAATATTAATGTTCATCTCTTTAATCGTCAACTTAATCTTTTTCAATCCCATTTATGTTATTTCTAGAATATCTCAAATTATTAATGTTCAAAGTGCTGGCATACTTTACAAAAAGACCTTGTGCATATGCCACATGGTTATTTTCTTGTAGATATACATATTTAACCATTTTGTTTATGTCTATCATAGTAGTCCATTAAAAATGAAACATCACTAATTAAAACTCCTATAGCCCTATAACACTTGGATCACTCTCATACCTTAATATTCTTCTTTCTTAATACAAAAATCTTGCCTTTCTCAATCATCTGTTTTCTCAGAAGATGACAGATACAAACCTTACAGACTAGAAATTGAGCATATAAATCTACTATTTTCATGAATCAATGAGTCTATTTCCTAAAATTACTTGGCTTAACATTTTAAAAATGCAACATAAATGCAACAAGTTCCTTAGTCTTCCATAATAGAAGCTACTTTGTGTTGGATTTTTTAAAAAAGGGAAAATTTAAAAGACATAGAAAGTTCATAAACTGTAGAAAATCCAGGGAGGAATCACCTCAGTCCACTCAGAATGACCTAACAAAGCTCTATAGATGGAGTGACTTAACAGCAGTCAGTCATTTTTTTTTTTTTTGAGACAGGGTCTCACTCTGTAGTCCAGGCTGGTCCTGAACTCACTTCGGAGGCCAGGCTGGCCTTGCACTCACTGCAATCCTCCTGTTTCAGCCTCCTGAGTCCTGGGATTACAGGCGTGCACCACCATGCCCAGCTTATGTGATGCTGGGGAATCGAACTATGGTACTTAATGCTTGCTAGGCAAGTGCTTTAACCGCTGAGCCATTCCTCCGGCCCCATCAGTCATTTATGTTCTCACAGTTTTAGAGGCTGAAAGTCCAAAATCAATGCTCAATCAGAAATTTGTTTCTGGCGAGGGGCTTCCTGGTCTCCAGAAAGCTACTGCACACTCCCGTAGCCTTTCCTCTGTTCATGCACAGTGAGAAGACGAGATGAGAAAGAACTAATGCGCTAGTTTCTCCTCTTACATAGAAACAAATCCTATGGGATTAGAGCCCCACCCTTATGACCTTATGTCACCTTAGTTTCTTTCTTAAAGGCTCTATCTCCAAACGCAGCCACACCAGGAAAAAGGCTTCCATGTATGAATTTTCAGAGGACGTTAACATTTAGTCCATGAGGGAATGACTAGATTAGATTGCCAGGAAGAATTGCCACAACTACATCTCAAAACTGGCTGCTACTGACCCCCAAATCATGCTGTCTCTGCCATAACCATTAGTACTATCTACCTAAGAACCCCCTCCTTCTTTGGTAACTAACTTCACACACAGAGGAGGTCTGTACCTTATCTTTTTTTCCTTGCAATTCAGAGGCAGCAACCTCTCAAGTAATCTTTCTGGTGGTTCAGGAGTCTATGTTGAGATTCTATGTTGAAGTCTATGTTGAGATTCACAATTTAGGAAATTATCAAAACATGGAGAAACATCAAAATATTTTCAACTTGAATGCCCACAACTAAGACAGATGTGCCTATCAACCAAAACAGAAGTAGGAAAGCAAGACTTTCCTGGAGATAATAATTTTTCTTCATCGAATAAATTAGGCTGGGCCCTTTTTTTAATTTCCATTTATAACAATTGCTTTAACACTAAGTTAGTGATCTATTCCTGATTTTACAAATATCACTTTCACCTCTCCTGTGAAGAAAATTTTCGGTTATGTGGAAATGTTGCCTTTTAGTTTTGCTCCATGATACCATTTTCTGACAGGGTTAGTTTACATATCCTTTTGTGAAAAAAAATGAATTTGGCCATGTAAATATACTCAAGTGCTTTATCTTTATCCTGTGACAAGGCATTGTCTGCTGACCTCATGGTAAGTTCATAGACTTTTTTTCATAGCTCCTTAGCTGCTCACAGTGCTAGAGAACATTTGTATATGAGTGATTTCAGCATTGAAACTTTCTGTAACATTTTCCCCATTTAGGACCAACCATTGGTAGCAGCCACTAGCTCTTTGCAATTTCTAAAGAGGATGGCATTCCTTTAATTTGCCTATAGAATTTTTGCTCTTTGATTGAAAGAGAAATCAGCCAATTAGAATTTTGAGCATATTAAATTTGCTTGAAAATGCCCTGGGTTTACTTGTTCTTTGTAGTTGTAAAAAATGTAGTCATGTTTAGGCCTGTGCTCTTGTGAATATACTTGCTCAGTTTTCTAACTGCCATACCAAACTACCACCATAAATACATCTAGCTTTTCTCCCAGAACATCCTTTTTGCTGACAGTTTAGTTATTAGAAATGTGTGCTGTTAGGTTTTTCTCACTCTAACATGTCAGCTAGGTTTTTACACTTGAGGATGACTACAAAAATGTTATGAAAGATATCCATCTTCCGTTCAAGTTGTAGAATGACCTTGCACCTGCCACACAGACTCACAGCTATTGGTTTCTTCATCTTTAAATGAAGTGCTTGGATCAGATGACCTTTAAGGTCCTTAAAGTTCTATTATTCCAAGCATGTCATTTCACACGACTTAGTAGAGTGACAGGATCTTTGAAAACTTAAAAAAATGACCATTTCAAGGAAACTTCACTTATAAAGAGGCATTCCTTATTATTGTATAGTATAAAAAATATGCAATCAAGTTGTCTTATTTGAGAAACATGGAAAACACAAAGCTAGGTACATTTTTCACAGTAATGTAAAATACAATATGGAATGACAAAGATTATAAATGCCATTATCATTTCCTGGTTATAAATAAAACTTTTGGAAATTTTTGCTTTCTTTTGTAAGTACATGAGTCTTATTAAATGGCACAGAATAAACATCAAGCAATAAAGATACTTCTGCCATGTACTTAAAAGAGACCAAAGTCCTTTAAAAAATAATAGTAATCTATTCATGAGATGCTGACCCTGAAATAGGACGATGAGGAGTAACTTTTCCTAGGCTCCCCAAGCCATGGCGAAGGAGGCCTGTACACCCATGTCTGTCTGACTCACTCCTTTCTTTTATCCTCCTTGTGAAACTTGGTTCCTAGCATTCAGTGCGTGGAGCCTGTGAACCCGTTGCTTCTCCAGGCATACACAGATGGAGTCAACAGCTTGGACTAACTTCTGGATGGAAATGAGTACTCAGACAAGAATTGCATGCCCCTAGAAGGCTCTAACACCCCTGCTCATGTCTACTAAAATGATTAATACCTTGCTGCATTCTTACTGTCCCCATTAGGACCATAAATCCATCTTGTTTATATCTGTATCTTTAGCCAAAGCTCTGGGTTTGGCATATACTTAACAAAATTCTGTTGAATGGAAAGAAAAATGAATGAATAAACAAACCTTAAAGTACAGAGAATTTGGGAATGGCTGACACTTTTTCAACATGTTTGCTGAATATCTTATATTGTAAGCAAGCTTTCATTCTGCAAGTTAGAACTTTCCACTGATGGGCCATATTGGGAACCATTCTGTGGAATCAAACAGAAGAGAACCAGAATTATAGATGAAATAAGTTACTTTGGGGTTACACAAATTATCTAGATAATTCTCACTGCAGCCAGTCCCGTGAGGTAGGTGTCATTGGCTGCACATTATAGAAAGAGATCTTGTTTTAGCCACCAACGACAGCTCTACTTGTTGTACAGCTTCTCTCACTACCACTTGAATTCATTCCTTCCTTTTTTTCCTTTTGCCACTGTCATGTGTTTTCATTTTTCATAGATGTTGAGATTATTGTGACCTTTCCAAGAGATGTCAGTCATTCCCAAGAAGTGAGCCAAGAAGATTTGAAAGAAAGCAAGTAAGAAATTTACATATGAAGTGATGTTATTTGGGTGGCAACCTGCATTTTTAGTTATTCAATCCAAAGCAAAGCTCTAAAGCAAGGTTACCATAAATATTACATGGCAAGGGCCTAATGATATTTTTGGCATCATGGGCCAGATAGTCCCTATGGCAATGACTTAACACTACAGTAATCAGTTGAAGGCACTCCTAGACAATATGTAAACAAACGGGTTTACCTGTGATCCAATTAAAGCTGCAAAAACATGTTGAGGGTCAAATTTGGCCCCAAAGGCAGTTTGCTGACAATGCTCAAGAAAGGTCATGTCCAAAATGTAGCCCTTCTGCCTGTGTCCAGTTCACAATGAGCTGAGTGTAGAAGTTGAGAGTAACCATTTACAAAGCTGTGTAGTAATATGACAATGTAAATTTATTTTCATGGTTCTGAGGATTGAGCCCAATGCCTTCACCCTGAGCTACATCCTCAGCCTATTTTAAATTTTTGACTTTAAGACAGAGTCTCACAAAATTACCTAGGCTGAGCCCAAAGTAGGTGTCTTCCTGCCTTGGCGTCCTAAACAGCTGGGCCCAGCTTGACAATGTAATTGTACCTTTGGTCAGATAATGAAAAAAATAGAGCTTATTGTCTGCTTACTTTTTTATTTTTACATTACAATAATTCACATTTATTGTGCTTTACAAATTAGCAGTCTACAATGCTTTAGAAACTTCCACAAGTTAGTCCTTTGCCAAAGATAACTTGAGAAACGCCGGGAAGGTCAGTGCAAGGTGCAACTCTTGTGCCTACACTGTCTCTGATTTCTTTGATTCAGGAAATAGGGACTGGAAAAACTGAAGTAGTCTGAAACTAACTTCATGCAAGATGATTATACTGGCTACAGAGGACAGAGGAGGTAGGGAACAGGTTGGAGGGTAGAGGGGCCTTCCTTTTGGGGTACACCCATTCCAGTTAGGAGAACTGCTTGAGAATAGATATCCAGACTTTCTAGTGAGGTCATACTGGCCTGAGAAGTAGGAATTTGGGAGTCATGAAGAGTGTGGTAGCATTCCATCATGGTGACAAAATACTTGAGGTAATCAACTTAAAAGGAAAGGTTTATTTTGATTCATGTTTCAAAGGTCATAGTTCTTGATCACTTTGGCTATGCTGATTTTGGGGCTGTGGTGAGGCAGTGCGGGGAAGGGAGGAGTGTGTAGTAGAGGAGGCTGCTCACTGCATGGTGGCAAGGAAGCAAAGAGGCAGACTGAAAGAGACCAGCATCCTAACAGCACCTTCGGGGACATGCCTTTACAGACCTAACTTCTTTCCACCAGTTCCCCCCTTCTAAAAGATTGCACCACCCTACAACAGTGTCTTGAGCTGGTCACTGAACTCTAGCATATAACATTTTAGATTCAAATTATAACTACAGATGAATTTTAAGTCAAACCACTTCTCCCCTTTTAGTCAGAGAACCTCAGTGCACCAAGAATGGGTACAAGCACCACCAGTCTCTCTACCATATGAAACTGAGATGGTGGACCTTGGAACAAAGACACTGGCCATGAGGCCTTTTCTTCTGAAGAAAGACAAAAGTCCCAAGGAGCTCTGCAAAATAGACTTGGGCTTTTTATTGCCAAGACCTTGCTTGGAACCAACCACCTCCAAGCTGATGACCAAAGAAGAGGGTCCCCATTTTGTGAAAGGACATCAAAGGACATCTGAAGGTAAGTGGAACATTTAATTCTACATCGCCTCCTTTATTGTTTGGTAAACAAATATTTGTTATGCCAGGCATTATTTTAAATGCTACACATACAGAAGTGAACAAGACATAATAACGCTTGCCCTGGAGGGATTCACACTCATTGTGGACAGACAATAACATATAAACAATAAAATACGTAATACATCAGGTGGCGATAATGTCACACAGAAAAAGAAATGGGCATCCAGAGGTTGAGAGGCCCAAGGCCAAGGCATCAGCAAATTTAATGTTGGTGAGGGCTCATTTCCTTGCCTCTAGGTGACACCTTGCTGCTGAATCCTCACCTAGTAGAAGGAACAAACCAGCTTCCTTGGGCTTATTTCATGACAGCATTAATCCAAATTATGAGGATTCTATCTTGATATCATCACCTTAGAGTTAGAATTTCAACATATAAATTTTGAGACCACACTGAAATTCAAATCATAGCAGGCTTTTTGAGATTTTTAAATATGGTGAATGAGTGAGTGTATCATTGAGAAGATAACTTAAGCAAGTAAAAGAAGAAGAAAAAGAAGGAGGAGAAAGATGGGAGAGAGGGGAATGAATCCCGTGTACATTTCAGGGAAGAATGTTCCAGGGAACAAGTGTATGTGTGTGGTGGAAAGGTTAGGAAGTAAAAGGAAGGAGAGTTTGAACCATAACGGGATGGGCACAATTTGTATAGGGTCATATAGTGCACGAGAGCATTATTGGTGACGTGGGAAACTCCAGAGGAAGCTTAGGAGGATAGCAGCAACGGGACCAAAACAAGATGAAAACCTAGCAGGGCAAGCATCAAGTCCATAGCTTCACTACATCCTCCAGTTCTGTGTCCACCACCCAGTGCAAGCTGTGGCAAGATGGGGTCTCCAAAGGACTTGGTGGCTCTGCCCCATCACTGAGTTTCAGGCTGCAATCTTCATGGCTTCTCTCCTGGCCTGGCTCTGCTCATATCCTGAGGCCTTCCTCAGCAGATAATCCACATTTCTGGCATCTCCCAATTTCGGAGGTTTCCACTGTATTTTTGGCTTTACCTTTAAAACTTCCTGTGCTGCTCTCCCAGAAGCACGCTGGCTGGCCTCCAAGGCCTCCGTAAGCCTGCAACTCTTGCCTCCTGCATGCCTGTGAAGGCAGTACTACTTGGGTGATGCCAGAACTGCCATTGGCTTGAACAGTATCCTGGCTCCCTTGGAGCGTGGTTTCTGAGGCCCCCAGTTTCTTAAATGGCTGAAATCCTTGAGGATTCACCTTCCTAGGCTGCTCTTCAGGATGCCCTAGCCTCTCTTTTCAAAGCCAAGCCTTTTGCCTTTGTACCCCTGAATTGGTAGAGGGTGAGGTCTTGCTGATGCCTCAGATGCCATCATGGCGTCTTTCCTGATGCATAGTACTTTTTTTTTTTAATGCTAATCCCTTTTAAAAATGTACTCGTTTGTCCCAATTTTTTACATCTTTTCCTCTGCCATTTCTTCTCCTGCCTTCACCTTAGAGCTGGCTAGAAGCCTTGAGTAGTACCCACATGAGAGCCTGAACTCTGGGCTATCTTTTAACTTTCTTCTGCCAGATTAACTAGTCTACCACCCTTCAACTCAGTTTCAGGTAAAATCTCAGGACAGGGACAGAAGACTGAGACACTTTTCCCAGAGCATTGTATGATGGCTTCTAGATGAGTTGTCAATAGAATCCTCTGTTGTATCTGAGACCTCTTGAACTTGGTCTTTATAATCTGTGCTTTATTTTTTCTCAATGAGCCAGAAGCTCACCCTGTAGTACAGGCTAGCCCTGAACTTACTATGTATTCCAGGCTTGCCTAGAATTCTCAGCAATCCTCCTGCCTCAGCCTTCTGAGTGGTGAGATAATTGGAGTGCACCACCACACCCAGCTATTATTTGGCACTGGAGGATTGAACCCAGGGCCTCTTGCTTCCTAGGCCTCCTGCTTTCTAGGCAAGCACTGTAATCACTGAGCTATAGCTCTAGTCCCATACTTCTTTTTCACTTTCTGGACTCCTGAACTTGGACCACAGTGTCCCATCAAACTTGGTTCACAGTCTTCTAATGGTTCTCTAGCTGACATCTTCAAACCTTTAAACCTTCCTAAAGTCCTTCTGGGAAACAGTTCTAAAGGCTTCTAAACCACATTGTTGGAGAAGGTCACAGCAGTGACCCCATTCTTGGTCCCAATTTCTGTCCTAATTGCTTATTCATTTCTGGGGCCTGTTGTCCAACACCCACAATTTAAGGGAGGAAAGATTGATTTTAGTTCATAGTTTCTGAAGGTCCCAGTTCATTCATGAATGGCTGGAAATGACAGGAAGAATCTGGCAGAGAACAGCTGCTCACAGCCTGACAAAAAGAAGAATCAAAGGCCTTTAGAAGGATCTGGAGTAGAAGTTTATATCCTTCCAGACCACGTACCTATAATCTAATCTACCACACACCTGTCTTTCACCACTTGCCTGTAATTGATGCTTCTGACCAGGACCTTCCTCTAAACAGCACCTGGAATCCATAGGCATTCTGTGGCATCCAATTACATGAGACTTTGAGGGGACATTCCAGAGCCAACCGCAACAGAGACAATACTTCATAGTGCAGGTGTCTTTTTAAACAAAGGAAAAAGTAGAATATTATTTGGGGAGAAGGGTACAGTTTAAGTGAATTTTAAATGAGTAATGCTTTTAAAATGTTTTAAATTTACTGTGGTAAAATATAACATAAAATCTACAATGTTAATCATTTTGAAGTACCCAGTAGCCTTAAGTACATTCACATTGTTGTTCAACCACCACCCATCCTCACAACACACTCATCTTGTAAAATCGAGACTCTGCTCATCAAAAAATGACTCCTTGTCCTTCTTTCCCTTGAAATCCCTGGTGACCACTATTCTATTTACTGCCTCAATATGAATTTGCATATTCTTTGTCCTTCATATAAGTAAAATTATGTGTGCTTTCATGTCCAGCTTAATGCTCTTAGCAAATGTTGAAGCAGTGATTTGATACTGTTAAGAGATCAACACTGAGTCTGAACTATGAAGTCAACCCAGAGCCTTGTTATTGGAAATCTATAAGGTTAGCTTCTGGCTCCTAAAAAGCCACTTTAGCCTCATATTTGCTGTTTTTTCTCTGAATACAATGAACATTAGTTTAATAAGCGTGTTCCATTCCTAGAACAAATACTGTTGTTTCATCTGGAACATAATGTGATCCTTTAGCCTCACCTTATATACCACTTCCCCTGGGAAGTCTTTTTGAACCTTCCCATGAATGAGTTGTCCTTTCTTTGAATGTCCGTAGAATCGACTTATACTGCAACATAACACCCACTGTTCTGAGTTGTCACTATTTATTTGCCTGTGTTCTTGAGACTCTAAAGGTAAAGATCATTGTACTTACAAACATCTAGCACCAAACCTGGTACCTAACTATTTTAAAGATGTATATTGAATTAATACAATAGTAACCATTTATTCAGGAACTATTATTGGAACAAATATCTAGTGGTAATATCCTGTGACTTAGAAATGAAAATATTGAGGTTTAAAGAGGTTAAATATGTCTAGGTTCAAACCTGAGCCACCTGTCTCGGAAGCCAGTGTTCTTAACCACTGTACCAACGATGTGCAGAGTTCCAACCTCTCTTCTGAGTTCTACTTTAGTTGTGAAAGAAAATGAGCATATTTAGTCTTATGGTGAAAATGCATTCATAAACAGGGATGCCCCCAGGCAACACACACTTCTTCCCTTCTTTTCTCTTTCTCTGTGTTTTCATGGTAGATGGTTTTCTCACGTATCAATTGATCCTTTGTTACTTATTTGATTTAGGAGAGGAGCACCGGAATGTTCTGTGTTTGAGTGGGCTCAATGAAATTGTATGTGATGCGATTTGAAGGAGTGGTTGAGGATTCCCCAAATTTAAATGTGTGTGTGTGTGTGTGTGTGTGTGTGTGTGTGTGTGTGTGTGTATGCCTTTTCTCTAGGCTGGTTTTCCCTAGAGAAGAAATTTCAAATGTGTTGTCTGTAGGTGATAAGGCTGGAGGCCAGTGTTCTTGACGCTGAGTACTGTCTTCATATTTTAGCATACAGACCTCTCCTAAGTCCTCTTATTTTCATTCTCTCTCTCTTTCTCTCCCTCTTTCTTTTTCTTTTTCATTTTTTTGAGACAGAGTCCCGCTCTGTAGTACACGCTGGTCCTAAATTCACTATGTAGCCCTAGGCTGGCCTCTTACTCAAGGCAATTCTCCTGTCTCAGCTTCCTGAATATGGGATACCCAGCTTATGTGGTGCTGGGGAACTGAACCCAGGACCTTGCACTGCCTAGGGAAGCACTCCAACCACTGTGCTATTGCCCCAGCCCAGAGTCCTCTTATTCTCACTCCAGCTCCCATTTCTTCTCCCAGCTATACTTAGTGCCTTAACATTTTTGTTTCAAACTCTGTAAATTGTCAGCCATGAAAGAAGATAAGCAACTCCTGACTAGTGGAGCAAGATGGGGAACCTTGAACCTGCTTATCATGCAGACTATGAGCCCCCATTTCATTTCATTCTGACCTGCATTACTATCTCCAGAGGTACCTAGTATCTTCAATTCTTGCTCCTTTCTAGGATTTTGTTCCTGAGTTTTCCTTCTATAAGCATTGAGTAGGCAATGCTGCCAACTGAGTCAACTATTTATTCACCCATACAATTTTCACCGTCTAAAATTTCATTGACATCACTCTTTTGCTGTTTCATCCTTTTAAAAATATATCCTTATTTATATCTTTTAAAATTCCTTTACTAGCCAGGCCTCTGGGAAGCCAAGGAAGGAGGATTGCAAATTTAAGCCCAACCTTGTCAATTTAGTGATTTAGTGAGACCCTGTAACAAGAATAGAAATGGTCTGGGGACATAGCTCAGGGGGAAGGCCCTGGGCTCGATACCCAGTACTACAAAAACAAGCAAGCAAGCAAGTTCTCTTACTATCATTTTAGCGAGAGTGGAGAGATCCTATATTTTCAATCTTCCATATTAACCAGAGATTCTATACATTTTGAAACGCCTTTCCAATGTGATCTACCACAAATATCTATTTGCCTACCAGAAATCTTTCAAACTGCCTTTCTTTCTTACATTATTTCTAACCAACATTGTGTAGCTATCCAAATATTGGTAATAATGTCTGAAAGATCTTTAAAACTCAGGAAGTTATTCATATACACCGCTATATACATTATATTCAGTTATATTTCAAGATTGATTTATAATATCCTTTCAACAGAAAATTACCTCTAGAATGGAACCTCTATGAGAGCAAATATTTTTATCTTTATTTTTCACTACTTATGTATTGCTGTCTTTTGGGACACTGCTAGAAACTCAGTAAGGATACAATAAATATTTGTTAAATACATAAGGATTTGGAGAAGGAACGCCTGGGCCAGCTGTAGCTGAGGAGAATACCTGTACCTCCTGTGGGATCCCTCTTCTTAGTAACCTTTTCATGTGAGATGGACTTCTCTTCCTGTGTTGTATCTTAGAGAAGTTCTTTTTTCCCTAAGCAAAACTTCAAAATCATGCCTATGGCTGAAAAGAACTGACACTGATAGGTATATTTTGTTTGGCCCTCACAGCATTAAAAATAACCACAGCAACAACAGGAAAGCAATAGGAGGAAGATTTTACACTGAACCTGCAGATTTCTGGCTTCTCTTGACAGCTGGAAACTCTAGCAGCACTGGATTGTCCATCCAGTTTGAACATCACTTACAACTGGGTGATGATGTTCTTCTAGGTAGGGCACGTGGTCTCAGTTCACCACTGTCTCACTGACATGCATTTATGTGATTTTTTCCCCCCTGGAGATACTTGAGCTGTTTGCTTCAACTTTAGGTTGTTGGAGTGTATAGAATTTGGAAGATTATTCCAACAGGCTTGGTAAGAAAAGAACAAAGTCTAAATTGTATACTACTTAGTAAATCTTACCCTCCTCTTCACACACCCATCTTCAGAATTTGCTATCTACCTAATTCAAATAACTTCTGGGAGATGGTTACTCATGAACATTTTCACATTTCTGCACTGTTGAGGCTTTCTGAGCAAAAGATTCTAGAAAGCTAAGTTCTAATGGAAAGCATGCCTTGGAAGTTCGAGATTATGTAGTGCTCCAGAGACATTTAGAGACATTTGCCTGGGAATCGTTTGCTAATAATGAGACCCAGAGGCATCTTACTCCTTTGTCCGCTAGACATTTGCTTATATCTTAGCATAAAGGCCTCTGTGAAAGGAAAGATGGGCCTAAGTGCCAACTACTCTATGGCACCACCTGAGTCACATATCAACCCCTTTCCTAGGGTGCAACCCCACCATGGACACGTCACCCTGCAAGGTTTTGGCCTGTAGGAAGTGGCATGATACTCTGTGAGTAATCAGTGATCAGTTCTCTGATACAGAGAGCTCATATAGCCAGTCAAAATATAGTATTTATTAGTATTAATACAATAGGATTAATTTTTTGAGGTCTTTCTCTGTAGTCCAGGCGGGTTCTGAACTCACTGTGTAGCCCAGATTAGCCTTGAACTCTCAGCAATTCTGCTGCTTCAGGCTCCTGAGTGCTAGGATTATAGGCGTGCACCACCTGTGTGGTGCTGGGGAATCAAACTTGGGAACTTAGCACCTGCTAGGGATGCGCTTTAACCGCTGAGCTATTCCTCCAACCCTGGACATAGTGTATTTTGGATATGGATCTGTGCTAAGTTCCCCAGTAGATGACTGAATCCAATGAAAGTATTGAACTCTATGTTTATTTTTCTTCTTCTTCCTATATACAAAGCTATGATAACGTTAATTTATAAACTATGCATAGTAAGAAAGAGATTGACACAGTAATTAATAATAAAATAGAACAATTATAAAAATTCGACATAATAAAAATTATGTGAATGTAGTCTCCTGAATTACGTTGCTGCACGACAGTTACCTTTCTTGCTGTATGAGGATGCGACAGAAGGTAATGGCCGACTGATGAGGTGAGCTGAGCACCACAGGCATAGCGACACAGCATCCGACTGCTACCTAGGGTTACTCCAGAAATAAGCGCAGTGACATGTAACCGTGAATCTTACAAAAGAGATGGTTAGAAAGTGACTAATGGGTGGGCGGTGCACACGGTCTGGATGCTGAAAAGGGGGTGATTCATATCCTGGTGGGACAGAGCAAGATGGTGCGGGATTTCGTCACACTACTCAAAACAGCACACAATTTAATGCTTGTGTGGTTATTTCTGGAGTTTTCCATTTAATATTTTCAGACCACAGTTGATCACGAGTAAGTGAAACCAGGCAAAGCAGAACTGCTCATGAAGGGGACTTCTGTGTAAAACAACAGCTCCTCCTGGTGGCACTAGCCTGAAGTCTGTGTAATTGTTCCACACCCAATTCCATGTGGATTACACAAGGAAAAATTCCTAATAGCTTATTACTTTTTCTCAAACCTTAGCATCTATTCAAGAGAATATTCCATCCTCAGACTCTGAACTCTGATTTAAGAATGTGCTCATCCTACTGCTAAGAATATCCAATTATTATCTTTTTCTTCTTGTAGAGTTTTCTACCTCTGGTGTAAAATGCAGTAACCGAAGAATTGAGGTAAGATTAATTTTGGAAATTTTGACTTAGAATAAATAACTGAAGAACTTTAGCTATTAAAGACAACTTCCCCCAAAAAATAAAGAATACCTCCATCAAATAATTCACGATCAGTCCTCGGCAATGATATCTTAGAGTTATAGTTTACAGAGTAACAACTCATTCCTGGGAAAATTATGCCTTTCATATGCATTGTTTTTCTGCGCTGTTTCCTCTCTTCTATATAATGAAGTGAGTAACACTCATAGGCACATTTTCCTTTGGCTATTTTAATATATCTAGAAGCTAGGTTATTCTTTGCTTCCAGTGGTGAACGATTTTCTTTGTTGTCTAACTTGTGAATAAAATTTTTAGAAAGATACTTGCAATTTTTTTTAGTTTTCTCGGCTCTCGCTATCCTGTATTCTCTGAGCCTTTGAAAAAATATTTACACACTGGTATTTCTTAATTTTTTTAAAAAAGGAGTTTGTTGGTCTTAAAAATTAATAGCTGTTTCTGGGGAGATGAAGCACTGGAAGAATCTGCCTTTATTTCCTCAGTCATTTTTGAGGAATAGAGAAAGTCACCTAGACAATAAAACTGGGGGACTACACTGCATCTCATCTCCTTCTAAGGCCCAATTTCTAGCGTCAGAGGTTTTTTTTTTCTTCCTCTTACGCATATGTGGCGAAAGGATGAAAATTCAGCTTATAGCTACAAGTTGCCACCCTTGAACTACACAGATAGATGTTCTGATATGTTATAAGGAAAAAGGGCACAATGAAGAAGGAGCCAGCTGAGGAGTTCATAGCTTAATGGCCTCAAAGCTGGTATTATCCACTGGGTTACACTGTCTGCAAGAGGTTGGAAATAATAAAAATTAGTTTTAAAATAGTAGAAAGGCAAAGGAGAATGGAAAAGTCATTGGATCCTTAACTGTCAAGTGCAAAGTGTTGCACACATATAAGCCACCTTCAACAAAACAAACCAGCAAAACGGTGACACATGTTTGTATGCCAGATACAAACTCTGAATTAAGCTACAATGGAAATTTTTAGAAAATATATTAGAGAATAAACGATTCTAGGTGGTATTTCAAAATCTTAAGTCAATCCTATGGAAAGAAAAATGAAAGAAAAGAGAAATAAAATGTTTCTTATCTTAAAATTTTAATATAGGGTCTTCACTTAAAAATATATAGTCATAGGGCTTACATCTAGATTTAATTTCTAAATGTATTACTTTGCCTTGATTCCAAAAAAGTATCAGGAATGAGATTTTAGTTACTTTGCCTTGCTTGTTTCTGGTGATAGGGACTTAGCCCAGCACTCAGCACATGCTAAGCAAGTGCTCTTCCATTGAGCTTTCCCTGCATTCTGAGATTTTAATTTTAAAAACTGTGACCTTGAGGATGAACTAGTACTTTGCAGGCCTTCCTTAAGAGACTATTTATCTCTTCAGATGACTTTAAGCCTCTTAACATGATATCTATACATGTATCTGCTCTCATGACTTTCTTTCTTTCTTTTCAGCTACCTCTGATACCATTGCCAAGCTTGCCCATGAAACCTGGTGTCCTTGCTATTTCAAGAAGTGTCCAGTTACCAAGAGAGAGAGGAAGAAGTATCTCAAGCTTCCCATCCTTCATACCTAAGCTCTCAGTTAGCCTGTCACAAGAAGCCCCAGTGAAGGGGTTAGTGGATCAGCCTCTCGGGACTTCTGATAGCTTCATTTGGTCAAGAAACATGTGCTCTTTTTGGAAGGCTAGCCATCCTAGGCAACACCTGGCAGCACAAGAGAACTGGAGGTCCAAAGAAGTAGAAAGATGGGACAGCATGAGAATCTCTCACTTTGATAAAAGACATCCTTTAGAGTCCTTTGAGAACTTTAAAGAGGACACTAGTCATACAGATAGGGAAGAGGACACTGAATGTCATGGTAGTGAACTGAGAAGAGCAGAAGCAGACTCTCAATATTACTCAAGAAAGAAACAGAATTCAGCAGTCAGAATGTCTGAACAAGATTCAGAAATCACATGTTCTTTTCCGAGCAAATTCCAAGAAGCCCAGCATTCAGAAATTACTCCATCTGAGGATGAAGACATTATAAATGATAAAGTTGATTCAATAAACACTTTATTACATAAAAGTGAAGCCATAAAACCAAACAACATTTTAGAAGAGTTTACTGAATTTCAAAGCTTGTCCAATGTAGTCTCTGATGGCCCTGTTGAGAAACTCCAAAAAGGTCACAGTGACGTGGAGACAAACATGAAAATACCTGTAGCCGAAGTAACCAAACCAGAAGTGGGCGGGGTTATGCCTCTTATCCGTATCACTTTCTCCGGTGATGAGATCCCCAACGAACCAGCTATTGCCAAAGCAACTCTCCAAAAGAAAAAAGACACTGCTCATGGTAATAGCTTCAATATAATTGCACGGCAAGAAAATAACAAACATAAGATGACTCCCCACAGAAGTAAGTTGGATTCAAAAGTTAAGACAAGTAACAAGACATCTCAGAATTGCATAATTTCCATTCAAGCTTCCATTAAGCCAAGTATTCATAAAACTGGTATAAAAACTCAAGTTTTCCCTGCTTTGGAGCTCATTGGCCCCAGGCCTCAGCAATCTTTCAAGTTTCAAAAGAGAATGTCACAGATAGAAAAGAAGCAGTCAGCTTACTGGTCTCAGAAACCTAAAAAGCAGTCATTTCCTTGCATCAGTAAAAATTCAGGAATAAAAAAGCCATGTGTTCCTCTTTCTCCTCAACCAACAGAGCCAAGACTACATTATCTAAATCTGAAGTATAGCGACATGTTCAAAGAGATCAATTCTACTGCTAATGGACCTGGAATCTATGAAATGTTTGGGACACCTGTGTATTGTCACATGCGAGAGGCTGAACGATATGAAAACAAATACTACCGTGAGATATATTCAGCTCCATCGGGAAGATATATCACCAATAAGTGTCGTGCTTCACACACTGAGAGGAGCAGCAGTAGCAGAACAAGACTTTCTCAAAAAAGGCCACATATTAAACCCTCCAAGCCTTCAGTTGGTCTTAAACAAAAGAACAAAGATTTAATTTCTAAAGAAAAAGGTTGCAAAGATGTAGGGAATAACCTTCAAGACACTGAACATGACAATGGCACTTCAGAACCAGACTGGGAGGTGAAATCTTCAGAAAATGCTCTGCTGTCTTCCAAAGATGAAGTTCAGCCTGTGAGCTTGGCCCAGGCTCTTGAGAAGCCCACCAAACGAAAGGAACATCCTCCTGTCTCAGACTTATCCATTGTTGAAGAAATCTCTATGGAAGAGTTTACTGATGGCAGAGACATTTCTGATCATCAAATACTCACCACAAGTCTCAGAGATCTGCAAGAACTTGAGGAACTGCATCATCAGACTCCATTTGTCCCTTTGGAAAACAGCTGGACCATGACCACTGAGAAGAGTTCTAACAAGCCTGCATTGGATGAAAAGCAGAGAACAGCACCTCTGAATGAAATGAATGCCAGCCAAACATTAATGAATTATCTAGAGTTTGATAGTGTTTCAGACAAGCCTAAAACCCTTGCAAGTTTCTCTTTTCAAGAGAAACAAGAGAGTACATCTTCCCAAGCATATCAATATTGGACACACTCTTTGGATCATGATAGTTTAGAAAATATGTCAATCACATTTCAAACATTTGGAAAAACCTTGAATGATACAAATTCAATTTCACAGGAAATTCTGGACTCAGGAAAGGATGAAGAATTGACAGATGAATTATTGGGTTGTCTAGCTGCGGAACTATTAGCTCTCGATGAGAAAGACAATTCTTGCCAAATAATGGCAAATGAAAGAGATTCTGAAAACCTAGGTCTTGTCCTCAGTAGGACAAGAAATACCATGAAAGGATTGGGCAGAGACACAACAAACATCAAAATACAGGTTGGTATAATTAGAATCAGAGATTCCACTAGAAGGGGTAGAGACCAGAGAGACACTATGATTCAAACTTCCTGTCTTCAAACAAGAATTCAAACACCCTAAACAGTTACATATACTCTTCAAGGTCTCATTGTTTAGTTACAGGTTTGGAAGGCTGATCCTGACTCTCAGGCTAAGATGCCTCCCTTCTGTAGTCTTTCTATAAGAGTTTAACTAGCTTGACACGGTAATAAAATCATAGCAAAACTATTTATTGATAGGTCAGTATTTTATTCAATAACAACACTTTCAAGTAGTATTGGATAATTTTCAATGATGGGCAAAGAGTTACAGACAAAGCATTGCTCCAGGTCTGTGAGATGGAAAGAAACAGCCATGCCAGCAGAGCAGCTCACCACTGCACTCATGTGATGATGTGAAGTGATCAGTTCTCAATGGTTCCCAGCACCTGGACGTTTGCTCTCAGGTGGCTCACTACCTTTACACAAAAACACTGATGCTGTCTTTCTGGCACTGGGCTAAGAACTAGGAAGATAACGGTGAACACAACCAAGCTATTGCTCTCAAGGAAGCATAAGTGAAACTTTAGTAAAAAAAAAAAAAGCTTTTTTTTTTTTGGCATGAGAGTGAGGGTAGAATGGAAAGGGAGATTATCAACAGTTTGGTTTCGTCTTAGCTTCCCTGTGCACACGAACTTTCTACTTTCCTCAAATTTTAAAGACAGAAGCAGTAGGTTATGCTGAAATGTTATTTATTGGACATGAAACCAGATATGTAGATAGATAGTGTGCGATCAAAATATACGGTGAACACTTATTTTAAAATTATAGTAACATACATATTGCCACTATTAACCCCCTCAAAACATTTTCTGTTCCTTTAAACACTAGATCTGTCATCCTTGCCATTTTTGGAAGCAGTTCTGGAAGTCTTCTTTCATGAGGGTCTTTACAAAGTGTAATAAAAAATACGTCGAGCTGAGCCTCATGAGACAGGCCTGTGATCCTAGAACTTCGGGAGGCTGAGGCAGGAGAATTGCAAATTTGAGCCCAGCCTGGGCAGCTTAGTAACTTAATGAGAACTTTTCTCAAATAAACAAATAGGGGTTGGGAATGTAGCTCAGAGTGAAGGCCCTGGATTCAATCCTCGGAATGGGGGAAAAAGAAACCAAAACATTGCCAAACACTGCTGCTATGTGCCAAAGGCAGGCTTGTACAATCATCATGGCATGTCATCTTTCACTTTATTCACAGAATATGTTTCCATGAAACTTCTGGCTCTTCCACGGTCAAAATGACCTGAAAGGTAAATGTTTTGAATTGATTCAGAATATCAAGGCAGCCAAAACCTTGCAACCAAAGAGACAGACAAATAGGACTTCCAGAACTGCTTAGGAAGTGGCAATAAGGTGTGTTTGAAGTGAGGTAGATCAATGGCAATGTGCCCTTACTATAATAATTTTAAATACTTAAAACATTCACTATATTTTTATCACAACAGCACACAGAAGGTAAATGATCACACCATAGCTAGGGTAAGACCTTCCCACATGTCGGTGCAGCACATCATATTATCTCGTCTAATGTTTCACAATAGCCGTATGAGTGCTATTGGTACAAATCGGTCCCCATATTGTAGATGAAGAAGTTGAGGTTTAGAAACTGGCTTGAACTAGTTTGTGGTGGGGTCAGGCATTCCTATGCCAGCTCCTTCCCTTAAGTATTGTACATCTGAATATTTCCATCCTAGTGGTCAGCTCTGCCTGCAAGGTAAACTTGGTCCCTGCTGGGAGGGAGATAGTTATTTGTAGAGAAGCCTTTTAGGCTGGAGTGGGATACAGGTAGAGAGTATGCAGGTATTTGGCTAACATGGGCCTACCACCGGCCATTTCAAACTTAAAAAAAAAAAACAAAACCCAACAGGGCTGGAGGAATAGCTCAGTGGTGAAAGGGCTTGTCTGTCAAGCGCTGCACAAGCCTAAGTACCTGAGGCAGGCGGATTGTCTTAAGGCCAGTCTGGTCTACATGATGAGTGCAGAACTAGCCTGGACTACAGAGTGAGACCCTGTCTCAAAAACAAACAAACAAAAACCCAACAGGTCAGTAAGTGTAATTAGCTCAAAACTTTGCTTTGCAACCATAGAAACAAAAAGTGACCCTTGTGCTGGGGGGTGTGACCCGTTGGTAGAGCACTTAGCATACGCCACACCCTGGGTTCAACTCCAGCACCACAAAAAAAAAAAAAAAAAGAAAAAGAAAAAGAAAAATAACCTGACTTTTATGACTTCTTTCTTTCCAAGCAGTCTTAACTTTCATTTTGTATAGAAACATGAGGAAATGGGCAAGAGGATACCAGAGAGCTTTAATGGCATGTGGGAGTTTGCAGGGAAGTAACTGTGAGGGATCTCTTGTTCCTGAAAGACTTCTGCCTCAACATCCTTATTTATGTTTAAGATTACTAGTAAAGGAGATCAAAGTGAAGCATTCTTAGTTCTGATCAACCAACTGGAGGATATTTTTTTCCTGACTTCTGGGGCAGTGTCTCTTAAGGTCTGTTGTGAAAATAAATGTCTGGGGTCCCATAAAAAGGTAGATGTTGATTCAGTCTCTCGATTCTATAGGCCTAATGCTGCTGATCTACAGATTCTCCTTAGAGCCAGAAATGTCTTCAAAATGGTGGATTTTCAGTCTGTTGTGCACCTGGGGTTGGGGGAGGGTTTGTGAGAAAGAGACAGAGAAACTCTGTGCGTGTGTATATATAAATGCATGCATGTATGCTTATGTGTGTATGTATTTGAATGTACGAATGTCTTGTGGAAATAAATGAAAAAGAAGCTATTTGTTTGAAGCTTGCTTGGGAAAGGAAGTTGGAATCATTACTTGTGTTTGACAAAGACACAAAGGCGGACAGAGGAGTGGGAAAGGTTTATGGTGGGAAAAAGAGAAAGTTCTAGATATTCCCTGATTAGAGACTTTTGGCATGGAAAAGTCAGTTGGCTAACTAGAAGTGAGGAATCCAATGTGATTGGTTAGGGGGACATATTTGGCTTTCTTTAATTGGTCCTAAGTGGGGACAGCACTTAAAGACACTGTCAGTTTTTAATCCAGTCCCACCTAGTTTGGAAAACCATTTACTCAGACATTGTCTATGAACAGTAAGAATAGCCATGGACAGGAGCACTTGAAAGGAAGACCACAACACTCTTCATTCCAATAACTCAGAGTTTAATGTGATTTTTTATCTCATTTCTCCAAAAGTATAACAATAGGTTCAGAATATATGACAGAGAGGAGAGATTTCTTAACTCACATGAAAAGAAGACATTTTCTAAGAATAGTTTAAAGCATGAAGAATCTATCCTGTGGACCAAGGGTGAGATCCTTGGGAAGGGAGCCTATGGCACAGTAAGTTAAACTTGAAACTTGATATCAGAACTTTTCGGCCTTTCTTGAGCTCTCTCTAACCTAAATGTCCTTCCTGCCCTCCTTCTACCTATATTCTTACTCCCAAAGCTTTCAGTTTTAAGTAACAGAAAACCCAACTCCAACTGTTTGAGGAAAAAGATGTTTATTGCTTTATATACCCAAAAAGTGTGGAATTGGTTTGGGTCTAGGCACAGGTGATTTTAGGAGTAAAGCCATGTCACCAGGGTCTATCTCTACATCTGCTTCTTGTTCCTAGGTTCCAACTACCATGTTTGACTCCATGATGGTTTAATGGCCTTTACATTTCTAGCCTCTCAAGATTCCAGGTTCAAACCATTGGTTAATGAGTCTCTTCTTTCCACGACTCAACATGTTACCAGAAGTTGGGAGAATCATTGTTGGGTTGCAAAACCAAAGTTGTTCGTGGTGTTCTGTGAATTTGTGTATAAGAGACCATCTAAATTTGTAGTGGTTCTGATAATATTAACATAGGTAAAGAAAGAACCAGCCCTTACACAGTATCTTCATTGTCTCTAATTGGGGATGTTGCAGGAATCAGTGATGTTGGAAGACAGATCACATAATAACTGCTAGGACGTACCTTCTTTTCTGCCCAGAGAGTTTTAGATCTGACCTAGTCCTATTTCACTTATTCAGTAAAGAGCTTCTTTAAACCAGTGTGATGCAGTCACTGTAGTACTATGCAATATTGTCATCCCATGTTTACAGATGAGAAAAACTAAGTCAAAAAGATTGCACAGGGCTGGAGGAAAAGTTCGGTGGCCTTGTAAGCTCAAGTACCTGGGTTTAATTCCCCATACCACAAAATCTGGTTGTGGTGGTGCATGCCTATAATCTCATCTGGGTGTGATGGCACATGTCTTTAGTCCGAGCACTCTGGAGACTGAAGCAGGAGGATTGCTGTGTGTTCGAAGCCATCCTAGGCTACATAGTGAGTTCAGGACTGCAAAAATAAAAATAATAAATAAATAAATAATGACATGACTTACCCAAAGTTGTATGTTTGAAAAATGGTGAAGCCAGGATTGTAATCAGTCTGAGCTTTTCAACTCCAAGTCAGTATAGCATTTACTCACCACGGTGATTGCTCACTCCATATTGGCTCTACCAAAACTTAAAATTGGTTTCAATACTCAGCAAACAGTTGGGAAGTGTATGGGAGGGGAAGAGGGCGGGGAGATCAGATGTGACATGAGGCATTTTGTGAATGTTTTATATGTTATTTGAATTTAATAATAAGATATTGGTTTGCTTCTAGGTATACTGTGGTCTCACTAGCCAAGGGCAGCTAATAGCTGTAAAACAAGTGGCTCTGGATACCTCTGATAAGTTGGCTAATGAAAGAGAATACAGGAAACTTCAGGAAGAAGTAGATTTGCTCAAAGCACTGAAGCACGTCAACATTGTGGCCTATCTGGGAACATGCTTGGAAGGGAACATTGTAAGCATTTTCATGGAGTTTGTTCCTGGTGGCTCAATCTCCAGTATTATAAACCGTTTTGGGCCTTTGCCTGAGATGGTGTTTTGTAAATATACAAAACAAATCCTGCAAGGTGTTGCCTACCTCCATGAGAACTGTGTGGTACATCGTGATATCAAAGGAAATAATGTTATGCTAATGCCAACTGGAATAATAAAGCTGATTGATTTTGGTTGTGCCAAGCGTTTGGCCTGGGCAGGCTTAAATGGTACCCAGAGTGACATGCTGAAGTCCATGCATGGGACTCCGTATTGGATGGCCCCAGAAGTCATCAACGAGTCTGGCTATGGAAGGAAATCAGATATTTGGAGCATTGGCTGCACTGTGTTTGAAATGGCTACCGGGAAGCCTCCACTAGCTTCAATGGACAGGATGGCAGCCATGTTTTACATTGGAGCGCACCAAGGACTGATGCCATCTTTGCCAGATCACTTCTCAGAGAATGCAGCAGACTTCGTGTGCAAGTGCCTGACTAGGTAAGACACTGAAAACAGGGCCAGTCCAGGTGCGTTCTGGGTGTAATCCCGGAATGCTTGAAGGCAGAGGGAGGAGAATCTCAAGTTAAAGCCCAGCCTAGGCAATAACTGCCAGATCCTGTCTTGAAATCATGAAATCAAGTAGGAGTGAGTAATCATCACTAGTTCTACCGGTACGGGGCAACGCTCAAAGCAGAAACGGCCTCAGTTAAATATCTTACCAGCTCCTGACAATAATTTCCCAAACCAATGGATTTGCAAAATTTGTGAAAGAGCAACTTATTTACCAACAAAACACTGGGAGTATGGAGCTAGAGTTCGCCTGTTACTTCTAGGATGATGCAGAACATCCTGAAAAACTATACACCCAGGAAGGTTCAAATTTAGCTGTAATACAAAGGCTGAGACTCAAATTCAATTTCCTATCTTCCAAAAGAATTGTGCTTTCTTATCCTTAAATGAAAAATCCTAGTGCTTTCAGCTTTAAGCAAGCACATATGACACCCATCCCCAATTCTCATGTGTTCATTTTGCCTTTCTGAATGAATCTTCAGAATCTACAGTTCTTATCTGCCAGGAAATACGCCTTCTCTGTCTCCCAAATCTATCAGCCTGTCTTGATTTCAGGATGAACATATGAGCCAGAGCAGGAATATGTACTCCAGGAGTATAGTTCTGGGCATTGTTAAATGCAGATACACGGGTATCCCAGTGTGGATTTTGTGAATACAGTCCCAGGTAGAGAACTTCCCACTTCCCTCAAAACAAACAAACAATATAAAAGGAACATAACAGTGTTGGGAATATCATACGGGCCAGTACTTTCTGTGGAGGTTGATCTTAGCTCTTAAAATTACTACACTGGCTTTGCTCTAACAATTATCTATTATTGATTCACTGCTAGAAACTGTTTGACTATTCTCATTTTAAGTTGTCATTATCTCCACAGAGCTGTAAAGAGAAAGAGTGGAACAGTCTGTGGCTATCCCTTTGAACCAGTTTCATAAACTAAAAATTCATAGCCCATATTAATAATAATCAACAGAATTGTGGTTTGGTGAAATGGTGTATATAAATTGCTTAACTGTCTGACGCACATAGTTAAAACTCCATATTAACTCTAGTTAACAAATATTAGGGAGAATACTAGAACACCTAAATTAGTGTCACATACAGACCTCTTGAAATTCTATACTAAAGATGCTAAGGACTCTTGCACCTCATCTGATGCCTGTAAGAATACTTCTTAGAGGTGTGGATAGCCAGAAATTAAAGGGTGAGAGTGTTTTGTTGTTGTTTTCACTGAGGATTGGGCCAGGGTCTTCAAATTGAGCTAAAATCCCTGGCTCATTTTATCTATCTATCTATCTATCAATCTATCTATCTATTTTGATACAAGGTTTCACTCTGTAGTTCAGGCTGGTCCTGAACTTAGTACGTAGCCTAGGCTGGTCTTGAAGACATGGAAACCCAGCTCAAGTGGCGCCGAGTAATCAAATCAAGAGCCTTGTGCTTCTTAAGCACGTGCTCCAATCTCTGCGGTATTCCTGCATCTCCTTCATTTTTGATTTTGTGAAGTTACTAAGCTGTCCAGGCTGAGCTTGAATTTGTGAGACTCCCACTTCAGCTGACCCAAGTGCTAGGATTATAGACTTGTGCCACCAGGCCTGGTGGTGAGACATTCTTAAAGATTCAGAAAGAGGTGATCAGGTATAGACCAAGAATAAGGCTTAGAGAGCAAAAATGAATCTGGGAGAGTTGTGAGAAATAAACTATGGATGGAGATACTGTAGGTTGAAAGTTCCAGTAGGGAAGGCCAAGGAATTTAGTTTTGTTGCAAAAGGCAGCAGAATAGTGGAGTAGCCGGATGCAAAGGATTTAGGGCAGAGAATGCCATGAAGGCAAAGGTCTTTGGGAGACAGGTTAGATGGCAGCATACTGAAGGGCCTGGAATGAATACTGCTTAGGACTAGACGGCCAGGCAGAGATCCTGAGCTTAGGCTTTGGCAGCAGAGCAGTGGGACTGTAACTTGGATTCCAGAACAATTCAGAAGAACATGAATCAGGACTTAGTAATGGAAGGTGACAGGATTTCATGTTTTTGAGTCTGGATAATGGGAGAAGTAAAAGTTGTGAGAGCGGAGTAGGAAAAGTTGAAAAGCTTCTTGCTTCTTGTCTAAGGAGACATTTGGAACTCAGGAAAAATTTAGATTGGAAGTACCATTCTGACACAGTGGTATGCACCTGTAGACAGCTACTTAGGAGGCTGAAGCAGAAGGATCACAAATTTGAGGCCAGCTTGGGCAACTTAGTGAGATCATGCCAAAAGAAAAAAAATGCATTGAAATGAATATAGGGGATTTATATGTGTGATTATCATGTGTGAGATTCTGGCCTTGATTTCCTATACCCGATAACAACAGGATCATTATTATAAGGTCATTAGCTATAGTTTTGAAAAAATTAGAGGGCTAAGAAAAATAGTTTTGAAAATGCTCAATGGGAGAAATAAGAGACTATGCATATCACATTCCAGAGAAAGGTGGAGGTGAAGAGAACAAGGCAGAGTTGCTCTAAGGTGAAGAATTGAAGAAAACAAGTTTCCCAGAAGCCTAAACGAACAGTTTCAGGCAGGAGGAAATGCAAGCATGAGCTCATTAAATTTGGTTTACTTTAGGAGGAAAATTTCTAGAGCAGTATGTCAAATGGTAAGAATTTAAGGACCAACATTGAAAGAAAAACAAAGTAGGGCTGGGTAGCTCAGCGGTAGAGTACTTCCTTTGCATGCCAAAAGCGTTGGGTTTGAGCACCAGTATTGTGGGAAAAAGTCAATTTAGGGACATTTGGTAGGAAAAAAAGAAACAGAGTAGCTAGGTGTGGTGGCACATGCCTGTAATCCCATGCAATCCCAGCATTCTAGGAGATGGAGGCAGGATTGCAGCTTCCAGCCCAGTCTGGGTAATTTAGAGACCTTAACGAGACTCTCAGAAGAAAAATAAAAAAAGCACCAGGCCTGTGGCTCAGTGTGAAGGTCCTAGGTTCAATCCCCAGAAATACCACCATCACCACTATTATCTCCACCACACACACTAAAAAGGTATAACAGCAAGATAGCAAAGAAAGGATTTTAGAGCACAGATTTCTGCTTTCAGAATTACCGAAAGATAGCCAATTTCACCAGGTGAAATGATGCTTGCCTGTAATCCCACCAAATGGGAGGCTGAGACAGAATCACAAATTTGAGGCCAGCTTGGGCAATTTAGCGAGATTCTGTCTAAAAAGTTGGGGAGGGGGCTGGCAAAGAATGTAGTTCAGTGGTCAACTACTTGCCTAGCATTCACAAAGTCCTGGATTTAACCATGAATATATCCACTACCACCCCGCCCCCCGCAAAGAAAGCCAACTTAACCAAAAGAACACCTTTGGAATAGGCTGCTGCAGTTAACAAGTGACTGTTTCATTAGTTCATTGACGAATATATTTGCTTTAAATTTTTTTGAAACAAAACAAAAAGCCTCTAAAGTACAATAGTACTATCTTCTTATACTTTACGTTCACTGAATGTTCAAAATGAAGTTATTTTTGCTAATTAGCAAAGCACACTTAAATGTCTACTCCGTATTACTTGTGGTACTAGGGAATCTAACCTACGGTGTGGTGCATGCTAGGCATGTGATCTACAACTAAGCTACACCGCCCATCCTTTTTAGTTTTTTGGAGACAATGTCTTGCTAAATTGCCCAGGCTGGCTTGTAACTCCTGATCCACCTGCCTCAATCTCAAGAGCAGCTGAGATTATGGGTATGTGCCACCAGGCTTGGCTTCAAAAAATATCTACTTTTTAGAGCCTTTTCAATTCTGGATTCTGATAGTCCAAATATCCAAAAAAAAAAAAAAAAAAAAAAAAAAAAAAAAAAAAAAAAAAAAAAAAAAAAAAAAAAAAAAAAAAAAAAAAAAAAAAAAAAAAAAGTTTAAAAAAAAATAAAAAAAAAAAAAAAAAAAAAAAAAAAAAAAAAAAAAAAAAAAAAAAAAATAAAGAAAAACAGAGAAGTAGAGCCTAGTTTTTAATTACGTAGTTTTTTTTTTTTTTTTTTGAGACAGGTCGAGCTCAGGGGTCCAGGATGGTCTCAAACGCATGATAATGCTACTGCCTCAGCGTCCCGAGTGCTGAGAATACAGGAGTGCGTCACCATGCTCAGTTTATGTGGTGCTGGGATTCAAACCCAGAGCTTTGTATGTTCCAGGCAAACACTTAACCGCTGAGTCATTCATGCCCCTCACAATCGCCTTTTCTGAACTACTGCACTGTTGTTTAAATCCTGCAATACATTAATTCTCCCAATTGAATTAGGCATCAACTGTCCTCATTTTACTGATGAACAGAAATTTGAGTGAAATTTGAGTGTGATATGCATAGTCTCTTATTTCTCCCATTGAGCTAAGAACTGGAGACTGGCTCAATTCATTTGTTGGGCTGTTGCTGGTTGTATTTTCATGTCTGCAATCTTACTTAAATGAGTTAGGGGGATCTTGCAGCCAGTCACATTACTAGGTGCTACTTTCTAATGCGTTGTCCCTTCCTAGAGACCAGCATGAGCAACCTTCAGCTCTCCAGCTCCTGAAGCACTCCTTCTTGAAGAGAAGCCAGTGAGCACACAAGACTCTTCCCAGGACCTGCAGACTCTGTTTAATTGTGGGGAATGATGGTTAAGAGACTGTTGTTTTCCTACTGAAAATTTAATCTCGCTCTTAACCAGATCCTGCAGTGTCATTGAAAGTTTTACTTACATATTATTAGCATCCTCAAGATTCAGGCATGATTATCCCCACATGTAGGAGGAAACATTTTTCCTAAAAACAAATTATTCCAAGTATTTAGAGTTTTGATCATCCAAAAACAATTTCAATTACTTTATTTCCTTTAATTTTTAACATCATTAGTTTTAAATAAATTGTTAAAGATCCTATTTGCCTGATGAGTAAATACTTAATTCTCCCAAAGACTAGAGAAAGATTAAGAGTCTAGAATTTTGTTTACTCTCAGCAATCTTAACTTTAGAGATTCCATGTGCTTCAAAGTTTAATAGGGGGAGTAAAAGGCCATGGTATCCCACTAATAGTTTAATTTCCCATGAATTTGGGAGTATTTAAGGTGGTACCACACATCCAGGTTGCTTTCTCTGTAACAGGTTCACCCCTTTGTAGACAGTTAGGTGGCCACCATGTGCACAAACACAAACCTAAGTGTACTGGCAGCACCAATTCTATCTCTGATAAGGGGAGAATGAGTCAGCATAAAATTTTTTTCGAAGACTGTTGGTCCCTTTGTGTCAATGAAAATCATCTCTGCAAACACTTTTTGCTTCTAGAACACTGGTAAGTATTGTGAATTACCAACAGCTCCCCTCTTTAAGATGGTAGGCTTTTGATAAGGTCTCTTTTGCTGTAGATTTATCCATTAAACTTCACTGACCCCGACATTCTTCCATTGGCTAACATCACTTCAATATGGCACAACTATAAATTAATGTCAGTGTATCCGCACACTAGTATCAGGCTTTGCTAAAATTAAGCTGCCTTAGTTTTTGAGAAATAAGGATAAAACACAGCAAAAGTAAAACATGGTATTCTTGCCAACACATGCCACCTTTCTTTTCCCCCCCGTTTTAATATATGCATGTTTACAATGAACTTGAATATTTTGTGCACATACATGTCAGTTATAAACCCTTCCTCCCCTTTTAACCCTGTCTCCCTCTCTCCTCTAATTCCCACCCTCCCTTTTGAGCCTTTCTTAGTCTCCCTCTCTCAATTCCCCCCCCCCCCCTTTGACCCTCTGTCTCCCTCTCTCCTCTAATTCCCACTCCCCCTTTGACTCTCTCTCAGTCTCCCTCTTTCCTCTAATTCCCACCACCCCTCCCATTTACCTCTATGAAGTGACTGTATTCTGGGTTTCTCCTATTAGAGTAACTATTCATATTTAACTCTCTGTGTCTCACTTCACGAAGCATGATGATTTCAAGTTGCGGCTATTTACCTACAAAAGCCTCAAAACTGTCTGTATAGATGAGGAGTACACTGTGTATACATACAATTTTTGTATCCATATCCATTGGTCTGTTGATGGATATCTTAATATCTCCCACATTTTAGCTATTGTTATTTATGCGAAGAACATGGGTATATGAGTATCTTTTATATGGTCCTTTTAATTCTTTTGGAAAGATTCCCAGAAGAGGTATCGCTGGATCAAAGGGGATATTTATTTGATCTTTTGAGGAATTTACATCCACAGTGGTGGTACCAGTTTACAGTCCCACTTGTAGTGGGATTTCCCCCCACAACCTTGCAAGCACAGATAGCTGTTTTGAGCTCTTGACATATGCCATTCTCCCTGGAGCTAGACGGTATCTTAGTGATGTTTTGATCTGTGCACTGAACGGGTCTTTGTGGATTTTCCTTCTCTAAACTGTGGGCAGTTTTTAAAATACTTGATATGAAGGCAATGTTGTATTACTCACCTGCATATAAACAGGCCCTGAAATAATACAATTCTGTAAAGGTAAGTCTTAAATTTTTTCTTTCCCTCCCCATTCTGAACAGTTCCTCAGTAGTAGTCTAATGTGCACTGGCACACTTGTAATTTCAGCACTTAAGGAGGCCAAAGTGGAACTCCAAGTTCCAGTCCCATTAAGGCAAATGAGATTTTCAGTCCTCCAACTCCCTCTTCAGTACTTACGTCTGAACTATGGGCATCTGCAATGAGCGACATCACCAACAAATTTCTTTTTTGATAGGATCTCACTAAATTGCTTGGCTTGGAATTGAACATGCAATACTCAAACTTCAGCCTCCTAGTGAGCTGGGATTACACGAAATACACCACCACACCTGGTTTGTGAGACCCTGTCTTAAAAACAAAATCTGATTTGATTGTTATATTGACTTCTGAAGCTATTAACTGTTCATGTCTGTTAAACCCTGTGGGGAAATGGCAAGGAATAAGACAGGTGTGCAGTGTGTACTGACCTCAGGAATGGACACAAGGAGTAAAGGTGGTTAACAATCTATGCTCTTTTATCTTGACAGGGAATACTCAATACAATTTTGAAATATTAAAAAGTTAAAATAGGTTCAGAGATGTTTTCATCAAGGCTACCCTGCTGGGAGGTGGAAATTCAGACTGTCATCGAGATTTGCATAACTTTTATTTTCTTTAAGTTTATTAAGGATACTGGCTACACCTGTGTGTGGTGATGCGTATGTGCAATCCTAGCACTGGGGAGGCTGAGGAAGGAGGCTTTCAAGGCTCCGCCTGTGCAACTTTGCAAGACTGTCTCAAAAAAAAAAAAAAAAAAAAAAAAAAAAGAGGCTCAGCATGAAAGCTTTGGGTTCAACCTCCAGTCTCCTCCTCAACCTCCCAATGCCAGGTATATTCTGGCTTCACTCAAACAAAATACAAGAGACATCGGTAAACAAAGGAACAAGTTGTGATTCTGAGCACCTTACTGCTGTGAACAGCTTTCTATTGCTGACACAGCAGTCTTCTTTTCCATGAGCATCACCCTCCTCACCAAACACAACTACCCAACTTCAACTGCACTAAAAAGCTCATTTCATTATGTTTCAATTTTGTTATCCTAGGGGCCTAAGCTCAACCACATAAAATTCAAAGCAATAGTTCTGAAGACAGCTGTGGTAGTACGTATCTACAGTCCTGGCACTGTGGGAGGCTGAGCCAGAAAGATCCCAAGTTCTAGACCAGCCTGAACAACTACTAGTAACTTGGAAGGCCGTCTCAACATATACGCAGGCTGAGGAAGTAACTTCACGAGAGGCCCTCACTACCACCACTGGGAGCAGGGAGAGGACAATAGTTCCGTAGCACCTGCACTGTGGACAATTCTCAGGGGCACCAGAGTGTAAACTCAGGTATTGGATAGTGTGCAGTATTTCACAACAGGGCTGTATCCACATTCTCTTACAAGGCCACTAAAGCAAGCAGTCCATTTTTCCATAGTATGAGCAGCTCCAAGATAACAGTCCGCTGAACAAGTAGCCTAAAACCCCCATCACTTGCTACAGCCACTCCTTATACTTTCTCACTCACAGGTGTTAGTGTAAAGCAGTTACTGAAACTGCAGAAACTTCACTTAAAGGATATCTTTTGGTGATTCTGCCAACTTTAAAATTCTTAATGTGGGAACTTCTATCCAATGATAATCGAGTAAAGCTGATCTAATTTATTACACAAGAGGACAACTTACTGGTGTCATCAATAAGATCTCTTAATGTGATTTAATTTACATTTAGGCTTCAAATATATTTCATAAGGGCTGAAGGAATGGCACAGCAGTTAAAGCACTTGCCTTGCAAGTCCAAGGCCTTTAGCTCAATTCCCCAGCACCACATAAAAAAGCTGGGCATAGTGGTGAACACCTGTAATCCCAATACTTGGGAGGTGAGGCAGGTGTATTGTTCTGAGTCCAAGGCAAGCCCAGGCTATACCAGTGAATTCAGGACCAGCCTGGGAGGGAGAGGGAGATGGGGAGGGGGAGGGGGGGAGATTGAGAGAAAGAGGGAGGGAGGGAGAGATTTCAGATACTTTTTCTACTTTATTGAAATTATTTCAAATGGCCTTTTCTCCCAAGATACAGGAAAGTCAGAAGTCAGTGGGAGTGCAGGGCAATAGAAAACAGTAGCTTTTTTTTTTTCCTTTCTTCCTCCCTTCCCTCATAAGTGAATGTCGGACACTAGGGATCAAGCCTTCACATTGATCTACATCCTCAGCCCATTATTATTTTTGATTTTGAGACAAGGTCTCATTAAGTCACTAGGTTCCGTAGGCTGTGCTCAAACTGCAGTGCCTCTGCCTTTGTCTCCCACAGTGCTGGCATAACAGGCCTGTACAACCAGGCCTGGCTAAGTACAACATTTAAAGACATTGTACAAGTAATGGCACTTACAGGGAAAGAAACGATGGTACCAAAATAAAATCAATTTATCCAAGGTAAACAGCAGGGCTGAACCTGGACTATGACTATCTGACCCCAAAGGCACTCCTGCATGAAATATGTTGTTACTTGGATAAAGACTCAATTTTAAGACCATGTTTCCCATATTTTTCAGGTACTAAAAGTTATTTCTAACTCATGTTAACAAGACATGTTACAGCCTTGGATTTATGTTAACAAATTTTATTAATAATTCCTTATATAGATATTGAGCTCAAATTCAATGACTAATTCATGCCAGTATACACACACACCTGTTCTGGATTTTCTATCAGCAAACATCCCATTCAATTGTCCTTGGGGGTTTTGAGTACATTCAGAAAATAAATTCCAATCACTGTTTACAACAAGTAAGTACTCTTTAAGTATTCTAACAAAAACTGTTTGAAAAACATACTTTTAAAAACAGAAATGTACTCATCACTTAGAATGTACTCATTATTACTTAATAGGCAAACCGAATGAAACTAAACAGAAGTGTCAATACATATGACTGCTCAAGACACAGAAAAAAAGGAAATTAGCCTTCTAGATTTACTTTTCAAAGGATCAAAGTGAATGGGTTACGTCACTTTTATGAGAACACAACTGCTCCCAGCCATGCAACCTTCAATATAACTTGCTTATTAACATACCTAAAAAAAACACATCAGGCACAAAAGACAGCAAATTTTAGAACAGAAAAACAAGAATCACAGAGGTAAAAGCTGGCTGGTCCCAAATCAACACTGGAGAGAGAGAAAAAAGCACAATAGCAGAGCTAAAATAGTTTGAGCATTTTAGCCCCATTGGTAATATCACTAAGGATATGAGGGTTGGGCGAACTTACGACTTGGCACATGTCTATCATCTTACTGCAATTAAACTGCCTGTTGGTTTCAGATATAGAGCTATGTATTCTCAAATGAACATACTTGTATCTTAACTTAGTACCCTAGCTGAACCAGGACCCATTTTATTGCTTTCTCAGGGCAAAAATTTGTCTGTATCAGCCTATCTTAAATAAATGGGCATGATACTTGAACTCCATTAATTCAAGTGTCCCCAGAACCTGGGATTTGTTAATCCTTCATCAGCACTGTGGTCAGGTAAATCCTGCTGTCTCCTAAGAAAGTCTCCTGAATCAATCAAGAGACATCAAATCAAGGATTCTTCAAATATCAGGATCTTTCAAATTTCTTGCAGCAAAGAAATTCTAAAAATCACCAAGCAAATTAAATGCAACAGCAGGTGAGAAACATTACTTTTGCTCAGATAAAATTGAGAATGGCGCAATAAGAAAAGAACTATCTTCCTTTACAGATGTTATTAAAAACAAATCCCTAGTTCTGTAAGTGAAAAACCCTAAAAATAACTAATGAATCAAGTGGACATATGGTGTTTATGGGGGGGGGGGGAGAAAAAGAGAGAGGGGGGAGGGAAAATTCTAAGGTTGGTGAAGGAATAAAAATTTAAATTCTCAAATATACATGTGCTTGAAACATTTTAAGGCAAGATAATGGTTACCAACAGAAACTGCTTCTCTGAAATAGACCAACTAGTTGCATCTTTAGGGAATAAAAGGGCCAACAGGAGGTGAGGTATCCGGTGTAATTATGGTCTGTTGGTATGATGTAAGCATTCCCTTGTGACATCCCTCAATAAGCCACATATCATGGTAGACATTCTCTTAAAGGAATCTAACCTGAACAAACCTGCACATACAGAGGCCAGATCAACAAGTGCACTCAACTGTACAAAGAGAAACCTGGGCTGAATACCAGTGCTTAAGTATCTGCAACTAGGAAACTTTGCAAGGTCTTAATAATAGATACTACCACCTGTCTTGTAAAATAGGTCTCTGAGAATGTTTCTGTGAATACTCCTCTGCTTTGGTTCTGAATATACATTTTAAAGTAGCTAAGGCAAATATTTAAGGGGCATAGCTCAATACTGGAAAACTGGTCAAGAGAGGTAGAAGTAAAGCCTTTGCAATGTGCTTCTGCATAAAGGTAACAAATCTGTAATCTTGGGAAAACACAACTTAAAAATAAATCACTCTTCTATAGAATATTTAAAGATAATCTTTTTTAATATTTCAAATATTTTTTAAAAAAATCTCATCAAAAATTTTATCACCTTAACAGTACTTTGCACATGTGGAATTTCATACCTATATTTATTATTTTGGTTTATTTATGGCTACTTACAAAAGACTCACAGTCTGAGTCTTTTTCTTTGGTAGAATCTAATGGGACCAGGCAAATAACTATTTTATGAAAATAAAAAGCAAATTCATGGTAATACGAATTGTAAGAGTTCTTGTTTAATGGCAATGAAAATTAAAAGGATTTCTGCATTTATCTCCATTATGGTCTTGGAAGCTTGGTATCACGTTCAGAGGTTAATGAGTTTGAATTGCTCACACGATCCTGTAAAAATCACAACTGTCTGCCCTTTAATAAATAAAGTCATTGTAAGAATTACATTTACAAAGTGAAGGTGAATACACAGCATTTCAAATTGAGTTCTGGAAGTACTAGTAAGTACTGACCCATAACAATATACACTAGCTATCTTTTTAACTGTCCATCATTAGCACCAATGAAGATTCAACAAAATTACCTTTATTCCCACATCTCAAAACAATTCTTCAAATTCTGAGAAGTTTACTATAGTCACAGACCTTAAATATTCACATTGTTTTCTATGTCATACTGAAAATAAGTCTACTACTTTGCTGGGTATCTTTACAAAATCTTTCAAAATTCCTGGCATTATCCCCAATTATACAGTAGCACAACCACCCTATATCATTTCACATGATAGTTCTGTAGAGGTTTCATATCTAAGTTACCAAGAACACAACCCTCCCTCCCTCATCTTGCACTCAGCTTAATTCTATACTAGTTCTTGGATCATGTACCACTGTAAAAGTGTAACTGTATCAAAATTCCCATGTTTATGGATACAATATTATGCCATACAGAGCAACAAAGTTACATACAGTGACAAAGATTACTAAAGTTATACAAGACAAGAACAAATATGAGGACATGCTTGCTAGGCAAGTCCCTAGAAAGAGGCTCCTAGCCCTCCAAGTTCAAATAACATTGACAAAAAAATAAACAGTTATCTTTAAAAAATTATAAAGCTACTGGAAAATTAGGTAACTGCTAAATAAAAGTAGAGCACAAGACTAAATTCTCTAATATTTACAACCACAACATACTTGAGTAAAGTTACAATTGTGCACATTATCAGTGGCTTTGTAACAAAAATATTTCATATACATAGAGAAAAAATTAAGACAGTTTCCAGTTCAACAGAAGTTGAACCCAACCGATCTCAAAGATACTCAAAAGCTCAAAGATTTACCACAGAATAAAGTCAAGATTAGCTGATGAACAAGAGCATACTACTGGTGTTTAAAATAAAATTTAAACAAGTTAGTCTATCACTCAATCAGGAGTCAGATGACTGTGCAAACTTTACCTTAGTAGGAATATACTAAGATGTGCAAACAAATAGAAAAACCTCTGCTAGTGGTTTGCCTAGAGGCTGATCTTTTTTCCCCTACAGCTTTCTGATAACAACCAAAAGCTATAATACAGGTATGATGCACAGTCAGTGATATTTTCTTTTATTGTTAGAATAAAAAAGAATTAAGAGAGCATAGATTTAATTTCATTTTTATAAGGAAGACTGCATTAACCTGAAAAAGAAATATGACATCACACACAAACACACTTCAGGGGAGAATATTTAAGAATATGGTGTCATTCTCAACGCTAAAGGAAAAGTGATCCCTGTTTACTGTTAAAATACGTAGTGTTAAAGTTCTTTAAGGAAAAACTTACTAATGCTTTACTAATGTAAATTCTTGTGGATTTAGTTTTCAAATCACAGTAATTCATATATAACCATTATTGACAGCTGTTTTATAGTACTGCAACAAGCCAACAGACATTTAAATGCACTTCACATCAAGAGTATGTAAACTTTTATTTTTTCCTCTTCAAGCCTTCAGAAAATTAGGGGCTATTTCAGCAGCCAATCTGATCAGAATCTCTGAAGGCGAAAACTGAGTGCCTCACAGTGTAAAGGACCACCTGTGGCACTGCATACCCCATCTGGTAGTGAAGTGTCTCTCTTCAGTGGCTTCCAGTAAGGCCTAGAGTTTAAGGTTAACATGAAAAAATGCCACCTTTGTTTCAGATTAGTGATGGACTCTGACAAGAGAAAATAAAGTTATTTTGTATATTGTTATACTTACAAGCAGCTCCAATCCTGAGTATTTATGATAATATCTAAACATACAAAAATGTATGTACATTTTTCTCCACTTTCTTGTAAACAGTTGTCAGTATACTGTTTTATCCCTTTATCATGAAACATGCAAATCATACATTCAAAGTATAAATACACAAAACAATTTACACTCATTCGAAAGCCAAGCAACAAAAATAGCTACAGTATTCAAATTATAAATAACAAATGCTTGAGGCGTCTTAGATTTCTAGAAGCAGCCAGCCATTCATCCTAATGTTCTTAGCTGCAACTGTAGAAATACTGAATTTTGCACCTTCCATGCTTTTACAGTATTTATAACACTATCATATGTGGAGATAAAGACTTGTTACTATAATCTCTTCTTTTCAGAATGAAGAATAAAGCAGCACTTACAAATATTGAAGCAGTGGCAGAAACAGCAGGTGTTAACCACTGCTAGATCAGGAGAAGTTTTCCACTCTAACAATTTTTAAATTAAAAAAGTGAAGGAAAAATTGACCTAAACAAATGATTACATGTTCATTCCTTGGGCACTTAACAGCGAGTCCAGCATGTCGAATGTGTCTTTGTAGTCCATATGCTGGCTGTTTGTACTGTACTCGTGATTGGCATCAGGACCGTTGGTCTCCACTGGCTTCTTGTCCAGTTTCACGAGGGTGCTGAGATGTCCGTAGCCCACCTGGTATGTGACAGGGGGAGGAGGGGGTAAGGGATGGTTAAAAACTGAGTTGTGAGAGGATATATACTGCTTAACAGAGGAGGAAGAACTAGATGAACTACCTGAACTTTTGGAACTTTTGCTCATTTTGGAGTGATGGTTGTGAGAGGCATCATTGATATGCAGCTTCTTCCTTGAAGAACTGGAACTAGAGGAAATGGTATCACTGCTCAGGCCAACTGGACTCCTCAGAACAGTGGGTGCCATGCCATCAGCACTGTGTTTACTGGCACCACTGTTGCCACTACTGTGTGAGTGAGGATGCTTGTGACTGCTGGCGTGGTGGCGGTTTGCAGGGTGCTCTTTGTGCTTCTCTTTATGGTCTCTGCTAATATGTGGGCTCGAATGCTTGCTCTTCCCACTGCCTTCATCGGAAGAGCTGTGTCTTTCTGAGGACGAAACTTTTATTTTCATCTTTAGTTCTTCTTTGCTGGTACCTTTATCTGTGGGTGGTATTGGAATCCGTAATTTCAGTGATCCGCTCTTTTCCTTTTTCTCTGCCATGTACTTTTCAGGTTTTTCAGTATTTGTGATAGGAATTTTCATTTTAATGGGAGAAGTTACAGAACTGGTGCTGGCTGCCTGAGACTGCACATGTTTGTGTTGCTGTTCTACCTGGGCAGCTATATAATGATCTCTTACATCAACATCAAGAGTTTCTAGCTTACGTTTTTCTCTGTATTTATCTAAAGACATTTTTTGAGGAATTACTCCAGGAGTAGTAGAAATCGGCCCATGGTGTTTGCTGCTCCCTGCTTTATGAGTATATTCTTGCTTAACAGAAGAATGATCTGAAATTTTGTCAGGTCTGTGATGTAATCCTGCATGCAATGACATAGAAGGTCCCTGCTGGAAGTTGATATTGTACTGGCTACCAGACAAAGCTGTGTCCTGTTTCTGTGAGTGTATCGGTTCTGTCCTTGCTGATTCTTGATGCTGAGGCCATTCTTGGTGTGATGACAAACTGTATGAGGTACTGGGCATTCCTGTTGCTATTACTGATAAATTATCAGATGTATGGCTGTCCTGAACAGAAATATTTCCTGAATTTAGAGGTACTGGTGCAGGGAATGCTGAAGAAGATGGTTTTTGAAAACTTGGGTTTGTCGATACACTATCTACTAAAATGGATTTCTGAACCAAAGATGAACCAAGAAGTGGGGTCTCTGTTACTTGTCCATCCACTTTTGGTTTCTTAACCGCCTGATCAGCCTATGTAAATAAAACAAAAAGAAGCAGTGAAAGCAAAGGGATTTGATAAAAGTTTTCTTGTAAACATTCTAATATTAAATAGATGGCAATAAAATCACCCAGGATTCAATATTTTATGCTGCCAGTAAACAAATGCCTTAGTTTAAAGGCATAAAACAAGACTATAAAAAGTTGAGAGCACTAGTTATTAGAATTAGATAAAATTAAATCCTAGCCCAGCCTTTGAGATAGTAACTTAGTTTGTCTGGGTGTTACCCTTTCCATTCATAAAATGAAGGCAGTATTTTCATTATAATCACCATGAGACTTAAAAATCTCATTATTTTAAAATCACCAGGAGATTTAAAAATAAAATGAACTTAGAAAAGCCAACTGGGCACAGCAGCTGAATAAACTGCAAATATGTATCTTATAGAACACAACATTTAGAAATACAAAAAAAATTACTAACCACGTAATTTCAAATTAGCTATGTAATTTCTAGGTAATTGGCAAAGTGATATTCTGTTAAATCCTACCAATTCTCTTACCTTCCAGTATCGAATCCTCTTCAACCTACTAGGTGTTTTCTCCAATATTTGTAGAAACTCATGTGTTAGCTCTAAAAATAAAATTAAAAATTAAAAAACTCAGAAGATGTCTTTGGGACTTAAAATTTTTCTGAAGTGGGCAGTATTTAAAAAGGACTTTAACAGCTCATCTCTTTTATTAGTAACCTCTATTCAGGCTCTGGTATATATAGAACCAACCTAACAATCAACTTTTTTGTGATGCTAGGGATCAAACCTAGGGCCTGGCACATGTTTAGCACATACTGTGCCACTGAGCTACACGTCCATCCCAAAGCTGAGACCCCCCTACTCCTTTTTTATGAAAGGGGACTGCCATTATAGTCCAGGCTGGTCTTGAACTTGTGACAGTCTTCTGCCTCAGCCTCCCAAGTGCACCACCATGCTAGGCTGGCTAAGCTCTTTTTTAAAGAATACGTTTCTCCTATAGATCTCACTCACATACTTAGAATATCTGGAAAATTCAACAGAATTAAAAATATCTCCATTAAAAAAAATCTCCCTTAGTCAAACAATATATTAATATTTGCTATAGTAAATTTCCATCAGTAAATTCTTCAAAGTTACCTGGCAGAAGTTTGAAGAAAAAGTATTGCTGTATCACTCCAATATATCTTTCTGAAGATACTAATTACAAAAGGGAAAAAAATAACTCTACAGAAATTCAAGGTTATAACCTCAACAACAGATTACCACCAGTGATGGGCTTTATCAACATTAAGTACTCATTTGCTATGATGTATTAAGCAGGGCATAACCTACTTCTGCACTGTGCTTGCCCAAAATATCTAACTTCAGTCTAATTATGAGAAAATATCTGAGAGATCTCAACTAAAAAGTGCTGTGTAAAATAATGACAACTATTCTTCAAAGTGTCAAGGTTATGAAAGATAAGAAAGACTGAAGAACTATCAATTGGCAGAGATAAAGGCACATACCAACTGCTGTGTTTTGGATCTGGAGTGTCCTGCTTTAAATACCTATGAATACTATGTACTACTGGTGGTGGGGGGTGGGTGATGGTGGTGGTGGTGGTGGTGATGGTGGAGCCTGGCTAAAAGGGCCAGATGCTTGAGGCCTGGAGGGATGTGTGCTGGTTCCACCCTTCTCCCTGGCTTGGCTCTGTTCTGCCATGCCATGAGTACCTCTCTCCCAGCTCTGGCCAGGCCCCTTTCTGCTATTTCCAGCTGCCTGCCTGTGAATGGGCAGATCTTTTGAAACTGTGAGCTAAAATAAATACTTCCTCCATGAAGTTGTGGATGCTGGGTATTGAGCCAGCGATGAGAAAGTAACCAAGACACCAACTAAATGGAACATGGATCCTGGACACAGAAAAACAGGGAAATTGAGATATAATATGTGGTTTCATATAGTCATTGCAACAATATTAATTTCCTGGTTTTGATAATTATATATTTTTACATAAGACTTAACACTAGAAAAAGATGGCAAAGGGTATGTAGGAACTTTGTATTATTTTGCACTATCTTCAAATTTATTTCAGTTAAATGTTAAAAAAATGAAAAATTCTTCTATCTATGCTCATACTTTCTAGAAATCACTACTAGCCAATTACTACTGCTATAATTTTATCAGTTTTCTTAAGTTTAAGAATTACAGTGAATGACCTACTTTTACAAACTAGTGTATGATAAATCTGTTTTATATCCTAAAACAGTGTCATTAATAAACACTGGCCACTTTCAAAACAATTATCAGTCAAATGAGCCAAATATATTCATTATATAAATAATGTCAAGTCATACCAACAATGGGAGGTAATCTTTATCAGTAGACTACAAATTCACTTCATACAGGAAACTTTTTTATTAACTGTTCTACGCAAGTGCTAAGATGGACAATGACATACAAAAACTCTAGTGTACTCTATAAGCATGGCAACTGTCCAAAACTAGGTATTAAGAGTTGTGCTAATAATTACCACATAAGCTAATATCTATTAATTTTTCAAGACTAATTTCTCTGCGAATTTCATGAACTTCACAAAAAAATCAAGTTCAGATAAAAATATCTGAATGCCTGCATCTCATTTTCTCATTCAAAGAAAGATCCCTTTTGTCTTTGATATTAACAAGCATGAGATAGTTTTGGGGCTAAAATTACAAAATTGTTTTGACTCAATTTCTTTAGCAGCTTGGTTCTCACACACTAGTAAGTATATAAAGTTCCCAGTTCAGAATCTGGTATACCACACACACAGAACTTTTTTTTAAAAAAGTATCCTACTTAATGACGTTTTACAGCTGAAAGAATCTGACAATCTGCTACTGTAAATAATTAGCTATATTCCCGAAACCACAGTATTTCTTTAAAAAAGAGGCCTTGCTGGGCACGGTATTGCATGCCTCTAATCCCAGCACTAGGGAGGCTGAGGAGGAGGACTGCTATAAGTTTCAGGTCAGCTTGGGCTCCACAGTGAGTTCAGGACGAGACTTTTCCCTTAAAAGTCAATATACTGCGGAATCTGGAATATACAAACACAGATCAGTGTAGCTCAGCAGCAAAACATGACAGGCTCTGGGGCGGATTCCTGGCACTGGGAGGAAAAAAGGAAAACTCAAACACCAAAACATCACCCCAAAATAAAGGCTTACAAAAACAAAACAAAACAGAACAAAATGAAACAAAACAACCCCTCCTTGCCCCAAAGAAGTTACAAGCAAGCCAAGCCTAAGTTAATGTTGTTTCTGTAACAGTCATTAAATAAATTACTTCAACTAAAAAAAAAAAAAAAAGGTAGCAATTAATATGCCAGATACCATGCTAAAATTCAGGCACCTCTCTCCTGCCTCTCTCTCAGCAATCCTCCTATCTCAGCCTCCCAGTGATGGGAGGTGTGTGCCACCAAGTCCAACTAGCATATGGTGTTAGGGAATTGAACTCAAGTCTTGTACTTGCTAGGCAAATGCTCTAATCACCGTACTATTTTTCTCAAGCTCAGACACATCTTAAATGTTAAGTTCTTTGACCTTTTTGGTGATCAAAACAAAAAAACTGCTACATAATAGGCTAAAAAACCTTAATGCGTTACGTTTCCAAGCTTCCTATTAGATCAGTCTCCAAATAATGAACTACACTTTTTCAGACTAGAACTTGAGAGGTATTTCAGTAGCTCTTTCAAAAATCCCAGTAACTTTATCTACGACCTAAAAGGGAGATCACTCACTTTTGTGAACTCTTATTTGTCTACTATGCATACAAATTATTTTTTGTAAAAATTATGCCTACTCTACTGACTGATCATGTAAGATTTTCGAACTACAGGACAGATGAAAATCAGTACAAAAGTTCTACTATTTTTAAAAAATTTTTTTTGGAGACAGGGTTTCATGTTCTGTAGTCCAGGCTGGTCCTGAACTTACTATGTCACCCACACCAGCCCTGCACCCACAGCAATTATCCTGCCTCAGGTGAGAACTGCGATTACAGGTGTGTATCTCCATGCCCAACTAATTTTTATGTGGAGGTGGTGAACTGAATCCAGGGCCTTGCGTATGCTAAGGAAGCAGTTTAACCACTGAGAAATGGCCCCAGGACTCCACTGGGTTTTTGAAGATGGTATTTCATTGAAGTTTTTCTTTTTCCTGGACAAACTCTGACAAAGTCTCTGACAATGTAAGTGAAACAGAATCACAGGTGGCGGTAACAAGATATAAGATATATACCCTGGGAGAAATTGAGGAGAAAAATAAAGGGATCTACAAATAAGCTATTCTACAACTAGAGGAGATCTGTGTATGGTCAACTAGCCAAATATGGCCTGGTTCCTGTTTTCGTAAAGAAAGTTTTATTGAAATATATATAGCCTCATCAATTCATTTCAAACTGTATAGATATAATAATATAGTTCTGTAACTGCAACAGAGATCTTATGGCCAACAAACTCTAAAATAGCTGCTCTCTTTTTATATAATAGATACCCTCAATAATTAAGAAACACGAATCCTGTTTTCCCATTAGCCTCAAATTTTGTAGAGAGAGCTGAAAGAAGCCCAAAAAAAGAGTAAATTTAAAATCTGATGTACCAATCCAGTTTCATCTACTAGGTTAAGTGTTACCCATTTCTTTTCTGAAATTTACAGTATCAGGTTAAAATGACCTGTTCCCAAGAATCATCCTGGACAATGTGCATTATTCCTCTGTAGCAGAAATTATTTTATTATCAGATTTGAGAGATGCCCAAATTTCAGGTTCATAATTTGCAGAACTTTGTCTACTCACGTTTAATAATTTAAGACAATGGCACTACAAAGCAAATGTTACTCAAGAAAATCTCTTTAGCTTACTGCTTAATATCTTGGACAGCAAGGTAAGACCCAACTTTGAGTTTGCAGTCTGTTTTTCTGTATGTATGTGACTATGCATCTGAAACTGGGTCTTCTCTGTAGTCTAGGGTGGTCCTGCATTCACTATGTATCTTAGCTATTATGTAGTTGGTGCTAGATATTGAACTTGAGGCCTTGTGTGTCCTAGGCAAGTGCTCTAATCACTGAGCTATGCCCCCGGTCCTATGTATGTATTTTTACTGCAGTGGACCAAACCCAGTGCCTTATACTATACAGGTAAGCATGTGCTATACTACTGAGCCACACCATGATTTTGTTTACATATTTGAGATTCAAAAAAAATTCAATACTTTACAACAGATGTTCTTGTCCTATTCATCTGTAACATTTAAAAGTATACTGCTTTGAAAAGTCCTGGAAAAAATTTATATGCTCATCGGTGGCTGATGGTCAGTTTTATCCATTACTCTAAAGAATCCTATTTTCATCCTATTTACTTGATCATGTAATTATACCTTTAAATTCTATAAATGGAATCACACTTAGGTTTTAAAGAGCCCTTCTCTTTTAAAATACAATTATTAACAAACTACATGATATCTGAGGTTAGCATTAGAACAAATAAATCTATGTGCTGGACCAGCCACAGCTGATAAATGCTCAGGGGAACAAAGACATATAGGAATATACTATTTTAAAAACCTATACAGATATCTAAAAAAATTTCTGATTTATAAAAACTTTTTTTTCTATACTTACCATCTAGTAACTCAAGAGTGACTGTGGGATCCACATACTCCCACCAATGCTTTCCATCAGTTGACACAGGGATCTCCCAATTGGACCATTTGCAAGCCAAGTGAATGCACACACATGCTATCACGGTGGGTTTGTACTGAAGACAGAAGGTTGTGAGATGCAGGCTGGTGTAGACCAGGTTTTGAAAATGGGAGTCACAGAAATTCACATATGTAAAATAAAGAAAAATATTCACCAGTAAGAGTAAAGAAAAAGTAAACATTTAGGTTTCCTTAACCTTATTAAATCAAAAGCTAACAGAAAAAAAATGTTTACCAATTACAAAACATTTCCCCCATCCTCACCTCCCATAGTGTATTTTATCAACATTAATATAGTAGCATTTAAAAAATCTTTTTTTACATCTACAAGATAGTATATTTGCAATAACTAAACACAAACATAATTTTTTGATGATATTTCTGTTTCTTTGGTAATGTTATGGAAAAAAAATGAAATGGAAAGGACTATTTGTAAAATAAGAGTAATTTTAATGTCATGCCATAATCAAATATCATACCATTTGATGTGGCTTAATAGACATAATCCTTTAGCAACTTAAAGAGAAATTAAAACTCTCATGTATTCTTTCCAGCAAAACCCTACAGAAAACTTACCTTGCCAAACACCTTCATAGCTCATTACTGCTATGTATTACAAAAATACTAACATTCTTCTCCTACTGTATACTAAAAATTGGACAGGTAACATGTCACAGGCTAGTCTTCCCAACCGATGTTTTAAATTAAATGTTTCCCCTCCTCAGAATTCCTAGGGATAGAGATTAAACCTCAATAATATCTAAGAGAAAATCTACTGGCACTTGCCAATCCAAATTTTATATAAAACTTATTGCTGCCAGCTGGTTTGGTCTCTTTCTTCAATGACCCACTTACACAGCAAATTTAGTTTTTTTAAACATTAATCTAGAATACAATTACATATTAGATACTAGATATCAGGCTCCTTAACTACTCTTTCAGTTTAGTTCAGAATTGATGAGATGTTTACTGACCAGCTACAAACAGATCTCTATAAACTGGAAAGTAATTTTATTTGAGTAAAAATTGTATCTATGCAAACCCAAGCTGTGATAGAACTTAACTATTTCTAATTTACTGTTATATTATCATGAAAAATCCAAGTTATGTAAATTTTATTAAAACTTTTAACGACTATTTTAAAGATTGGATCAATGTGAAATTTAAAAAAATGTCATTTAACTATAATTGTAAACTAGAAATAGCTTTATACTTACCAAGTTGCTCGAGTTTCTACGTTAAGTTTAGCTCTTTGTAATCTTTAGCTGCTATTCAGGCTACCAATTTTAGACTTATGCACTCACAAATCGAGAATATGTCATCAGAAAGCACCACTACACTTCACATTGTGCATTTAACCCCTCTGTGCCCAAAGTCCCTTGTACAATACACCGCAAAGCAAACAGGAAGGTACCACCACAGTAGATGGTCCAGTCTCCTGTTGCAACAAGGGTAAGAGACACATTGAGGGGGCCCTGCATTAAAGGAAGCTATAGTGTGCTACAACAGTGCAACAAAGAGGGTCAGGATAACAACCTGTTGGTAGCCATGAAATAGGATGTCTGTGCCAAATCCTTGCTTGCTGTAAGAAAAGAAGAAAAAAAAAAAAAAACGAAGACAATACTATCAGCTTTATATGCTGCCATCGAAAAGTTCTCAACACAACAAAACTTCAAAGATTTGTACACAAAAAATAAATTTTACTTACTACTTACAAATATCACAAGAGCGCCATCATTTTCTATACTACTGAAAATCTTCAACAACATTCACTCAAATGTTTCTTGCTATCCCCCAAAGATCTGAGAAACAAGCCGATTTGCTTTTAGCTAGCCAGTTACAAGGGCTAAACTTGTTACTAAGTTAAGCATCTAGTCAGCTAAAAGTTGAAATAAAGCATTCTCCTGGATTTAAAAAAAAAGAAGAAGAAGAAAAGATTTTTGAAGTCTAATACAAAATACAGAGTTGCCTGCCAGACTTAATCCTCAATCATCACATTTAAGTTGGCTTAAATAGTTCCATCAAAATAAAACAAAACAAGGCCCCCTCCCACCAAATTCAGAGAGCACAAACTGCTCAACTTTTTTTTATCATGCTCTTAAGCATCAACAGAATAAACAACTTAGAAACATCGCAAGGGTGTAGATAAAGAAAGTTACACTGTTTTTTTAAAATTTTTATTTACTGAACCCACTTAAGGATAACACTTTTAAAAAAGATATGAGTCCTCCAGGGGACATCAGGATAATTGCACACTGGTTCCCCACAGTAAAGTAATTTTTAACTAGTTTCTTTAGATTCTGAAAATAGTCCCCCCTCCCCTTCTTTTTTCCCTTAATTCAACTTCTTCTGCTTGTTATTATTCTTCCCAATGAAAATGCTCTTCCTGTAGTTTCCCTTTCCACCCAATTATATTAAAAAAAAATCACTGCTCACCTAGGATCAGTTTACCTAAATGCTACCCCTTTCTAAAAAGCTTCAAATTCCTCCCCCTATCTATCTATCTATCTATCTATCTATCTATCTATCTATCTATCTATCTATCTTTTATTCATGGCACCTGTAATCCCTGCTGCCCCTGTGGACCAACAACATAACGGTTTTACAGAGGGGATTTGGGTTTGGCAGTTGTGCTAAGGAAGAGTCAAAGCACCAGATGTCTTGGAGGCAGTGTGACTTAAATATGGCATTCTTTCCTGGTAGGGAGGAAAGGAGAAACCACAGAAGTGAAAGTTCCCTGTAAAATGACAACAGCCAATCGTGTAGCAAAGTAGCATAACATCAACTTTCTCACTGGGGAGAAAGAGAACGCTATAGAAGTTACATTTATTTACTCTTTCCCTCAAAATAATCAAACATACGGCATAGGGAAAAATAATTTTACCTAGGAATGTTTATCTAAATTCAATAATCAATAGTCAGAGAACAAAAGCCCAACAACAACAACAGCAACAGCAACAACAAATGGAGGGGAAATGTTTTGTTAGCTGGGAAGTTGTAGCAGAGCAAAGAAAAACAGGCACCAAACAGGAAAGAACAGCTTTTTAACTAGAGTGAGAGGTAACTACAGTTACCTGAGATGTTAGTTAGACAAAATGAAGTTAGTTAAACATGTATGGTCTATATTCAAGTTTAAGGGTATTACAATCTGAAAACATTTAACAACAAAATCAGATATAAATATTTTGTCTTGGATATCTGTTGTTTTGTGAATGATTAAAAATACAGTTTTATCTCCTACTAAATGATTTTTAAAGAGCATATACTAATACTTTCAACTAGTATCTTTCTTCATTATGCTCTCAACTTAGAGCAGATTATATGGTTCTCTCTTATTACCAAGCTTAGTTTACCCTCTGAAGTTTCCAGGAAAACAAAACTAGCTTTTTTGCCTTAATTCAACTTCTATAATTAGCTAACCATGGAATTCTGTGCTTTGTAATACTTGTGATGAGAATGTGGTACGAAATATACTCATATGCTCACTAGCGAGAACAGTAACTAGGTACGTCATAGAGGACAACGTGGTCTGTGGCAATGTGTGCTGCTAGGGTTACATGACAAGTGAGATTTTTATAAGTCTTTACCAACTATGATTTCTTCTCTTTTTCTTTTCTTTTTTTTTTGAGACAGTGTCTCACTCTGTAGCCCAGGCTGGCCTTAGACTCATGGCAATTCTCCTGCCTCAGCCCCCAGAGTGCTGGGATTACAAATGCTGGGATTACAGGTGTGCATGACCACGGCCAGCTTATGTGGTGCTGGGGAATGGAACTTGGGTACTTTGCTTTAACCGCTGAGCCATTCCTCCGGCCCCTAATTTTTTTAAGGCAACGATCACCATAATAGAATACTATCTAGGTATGAAATAAACTCAATTTAGAACTAACTGTGAGAATACTTCAGTAAACACTAAAAACAAAACAGAGCCTTCCAACGTCCTACCCATTTTTCTTATAGTAAAATTTAAAAAGCCTGCAGGCAAAAGAATCAAACTGCAAAACTTCATTTTCAAAAAGAGAGAAAGGTACCCTAAAGGCCCCAAGAGTCATGTATATGTAATAATGTAAATGAGAAACAAGTAAGCAGAAGGAGCAGCACAACATGCAACTGTGCAAAAGTATTTCTAGGATCACAACGATACAAAGGGCTCATTAATGAGTAGAAAAATGCTGCACCACATGCTTTGCACACAGTAAAGCAACTAATACAAAAACTTCATATCCCTGTTCACAAAATGTGTTTTAACAGGCATGTTATAAATTATGTATTATGATTTTTAGTTACTGTTCTATTTACACAAAAAGTTAACTATTTTAGGAAAGTTAAAGAACTTTAAATCAATTCTGTTGTAACAAATTTGGGAAACTATTCCCCAAAATGGCAAATGATAAATCTGCCAATAAAGGCAACTTTTACCTGAAAGATCTGAGGCTAGCCTCAATATTGTTTAGCTGTTATCCCTTTTCAAGAAGCCTATGAAAATCTGATAAAAATCAAGTCAATATCACCCTTTATATTCATGTACTAATGGCTTACATCCTCAATATTAATTGAAGTGGGATCCGTGTGGCTCAGTGCAACAGAATTCCTAGTGCAGGGGAGTCCTCCAAATTTTCAGTGAACTGAGATTCCTACCTAAGTTTAAAGAAAGCTAGGCTAAGCCACAAATACTTGAACAGGTAGGTGCAGAGCAGTAAAAAACGTTTCAAAATGACATTTACCCCATTTAAATAAAACAACATGAGGCCGGAAGAACAAAATAATACCCAAACCAATTTCAAGACAATAAAAAGCACTAATATTTTAAATTCAAAGATCACTTACCTCTGACTAACTGGGTACATTTCACCACATCCGTGTGTGGATGCTCAATGGTGATCTCAAAACCTGAAATGATAAGTACTTTTTTCCCAACCACTTACCACTACAAATACTTGCCTGGGAGATACCATTAACCCATAATCATAAATCTATGACATATTCATTAGTAAAGAAATCCAAAGACAAAATTAAAGTTTCTCATCACTGACATGTTCATTATACCTCCAAAAACACAAAGTCTTAATTAGAAAAGTAGTTAAAGATCAAGGATCATTTTTTAAAAAAATCTGAATAATATGGAATTATCCTTCAGTTAAAACCAAACTAAAATCATGGCAAATAACTGTTATCAAGACAGTCTCACAGTTTATAATTCTAAATCGCTGCATCAGAAGACAGGAAAAGAGCCTGAGGAGCTTAGGGGTAGAGCGCTTGCCTAGCATGTACAAGGATCTGGGTTCAATCCCCAGTATCACTAAAAAAGACGTGAAAACATCATCCATCAACATGACTGTTAGATAACAGTTGTAAATCATTTAGTTTTATACTATGTGTTATATCAAAATGTTTCAACCAGTTAGCATGTAAGTACAATTCATTTACATTTAAAATCATATAAGCTGGGCCTGATGGTACAGGACAGTAATCCTAGTACTAGAGAATGCAGGAAGATTTCAATTTGGAACCCAGCCCAGATGACTCAGCAAAATCCTGTCTCAAAATCAAATCAAAACAAAAATACATAGAGCAAGTGAACTATGTCGGTGTCACAATTTATTAATGTTTCTAAGAAAAAAGATAAAATGGCCAAAAATCTTCACTGTTCACAATCAATCCTCGAGTATGTCAGGGTTTTTTTTTTTTTTTTTTATTAACAGGGGACGTCACACCTAGTGCCTTTAGAAACAACAGGTGCATGAGTGTCTACCAAATGTGCAATATGAGTTTATAAAGTTATTTTCGTGGTTTGAATTTCTTCTGTAATTAAACATGCTTTGCTTAAAACAATGAGTATGTTCTGATGTTCCTTTAAAATAATGCTATATATTCTCTGTATTTCAAAACTGTGCCATAAACAAAGATGCTTCCCTCCCTTCCTGGCTCCCCCACTGCCCACCATGGGTATTGAGTCCAGGAACACTAAACTATATATCCGTTCCTTTTTTAGCCCTTTCTTAGCTACACAGTGACTTTACTATGTTATTTCTAACTTTTTCTTGTGGTACTAGCAATCTAACCTAGTAAATTTAACTCACTCACATTAGGTGAGTTTTACTAAGCTACTTCTCGAAGTCCTCTACAATACCTTCATACAATAAAAACAATAGTATTTTATAATAAATTTTTCATTTAAATTATATAATGTTCGTGATTTCCATACATTTATATAATTCAATAAAATAGCACGTTACAGTATTACATGATTCTCTCACTTTAGAATCTGCCAAGATGTACAGCAGTGACATATTTCTATTTAATATGCGAGGTCAGAACAATACATAAAATAAAAACTAAATTTGCAATGTAAGTACATGATTCCACTTTCACAGGTCAAGGAAATTTACCAAAATTTATGAAGGAAATCAGAGGCCTATAGGTTTAAATTTATATCCCCCTGGAAGCGCATATTTATCCTACCACACCCTGCTATATTCTTCCAAAAGTACTATATGACTTTAGATAAATCATAACTTTCTAAGGCTTTAATTCCTTCATTAGTAAAGAGAAAAGTAAGCCTAAATAAACCTTGCATATGAAGATACAACTTTCAGAAAAGGATGACTATTTAAAAATCACACTAAAGCTATTGACCATTCAATTAAATTATGCCAAATGGAATTAATTTTAGAAAAACCATCCCTATAACTAGGCAATACTACTCTGGGCCAAAACCTTCCTTAAATTAACCTTCTTCAATAGTAAAATTCTAAAAAACATCTTATTTATTCAGGATAATATAACAAAGGACAAAAATAATTGGCAAGCACATACCTAGTGTCTGTAGCATTATGGTTTCAAGTATAACTAGTTCTTGTGTCTGCTGAAGGTAAGCCTGCCAGATAAAATAATAAAATGATTACGATAAACAACACTACTAGACTACCTGACTATTACAACTCATGGGAATTATGGACTGATTACAAAAGAACCACAGACATTTGTATGTATGGAGAAAACAAACAAGGTAAGAATACTTACTTTTGTGACAACTTTTAAAAGAATCATATCAAAATAAAACTCCTCAAATCTCTAGATTCAAAAATAAATCTGAGATGAACTATCAAAATACTGTATCAAATACCCATGGAGACATAAATGCCAGGGAATAAATTTCAAGATATTATTCCCCTATAACAATATGTGGAAGGAAATAAAAAATGTTCTATTCTCATTCTGTTCATTCTATTCTCAGATCATGACAACTGATTCAGCTGATAAAGAATATAATACATAAAAAGTACTTTTTAAACTTTATGCTCCATTTTGAAAGGTCAATGTGCTGACTTTTCTCCCTAAAATCCAACACTATAATAAAGCCTGTTTTTAATAAAAACAGATACACTCTCAACAGATCTCAAATATTTTGAACTTCAAATGATCCAGACCAAACTGAATTAATGTAATCTGTTATTCAGTGGATTAAGGTTCTTGATAAAATAATTCACATAAAAGTTTTACCCGTAGTAAGAATACTAGGAAAATAAAGGCCCACATAATTCTAGCTTTCATTTTAAGATGTTATAGGAACAACTCTTAAAAAAAAAACCCTACTACTTTACAGTAAATCACTTTTTCTATTGTGTTAACTATTTAAGAGGTATTTAACTTCTGACCTTAAATACACTTATCAGTAAGGCTTACCCTCTCTGTACACCACAGGTTTGTTGCGAGGATAAACAACAAACTGTGAATCACTTAAAAGTTAAAAGTAACCATGAATAAAATAAAAGCCTTAAATAGTTCAGAATGACACACAAATTCAGATACATACATAAAATGTTTCAGTCAGACGGCTTCCTCCTATGATTAAGTGATAATAAAAATAAGCGGTGAGTTTCACATTCACAAAACCCAAACCCCAGTATTGACATACATCACATTTTGTATCCAGCAGCGGCTCTAGGGGATGAAGACAAGCATGTGCTACTTTGATAACATGTTCAAGTTTTCGAGCCTGTTCTTCTACTTTTGCAGCCAAAAATAACGCAGTAGGTGATATTATCTGTCGAAAAGAGAAATATTTGATGATTATTAAATACATATGGGGGAGAACCCTTTACTTTCTAAGGGGGGAGACGTGCAAGGAATGACTGTATTAATAGTATGAGTTATATGGCGGTCTATGGGCTCTATCACGTGACACCTAGTCCCAATGTAAGAGATTTAATAAAGTTACTCAATAAACAGAACACTTATCCCAATATATAAAATGTGTCCTACTTGTTTTACAAGTCCTTAGAGCAAAGGAGAAAAGTGAAAAAACATCGATGTTTCAGCCAAATGAGAAACTTCAGTATTAATTTACGTATCGCAGCAAATAGAACAATGATGGCAGATCTTTCAAAAACAAAAGATGAAAGGGGGTTAAGCATATTCACTATAAGCATTTATTGAATGACTGAGGTAGGGCCTCACTCTATAGCTCAGGCTGGCCCCAGACTCCGTAATCCTCCTGCCTCACCCTTCTGAGTGCTGGGATTACAGGCATATACCACTATGCCCAGCTTTATGTGGTGCTGGGTAATCGACTCAGGGCCCTGAGCTTGTAAGGCAAGTGCTGTAACAGCTGTGTCACTCATCCAGTCATATACTCCCTTCCTTTCTTTACGCAGTTGCCACTTTCTAATGCTCAGTTAAGAAAACCAATGACTCACTCACTGCATAGCTGCAAGCTACACAATCTTGTTTATGGATTAGAAAAAATTTTCACGCAGCAAAGTAAGATAAAAATTCTGAACATGAATCCGTTATCTAACACCTTTAACTTCATAAGAATTATAAAAGCAGCTTGAAAAAATAGGGTACAAGCATGTAATATAAGCCTATAAAGTAGAAATTTTGCTAAGTGGTGATCTAGCCAGCAATGAATCTTTTTAAGCTTTCAGTATGTTAGGTTCTTGGCACAGAAGTACAAGAACATAGCACTACAATAACAATGATTAGGAGAAACAAATTATGAATATATACCCCCCAAAGTCAGTAACGAACCAAGTAATTGCTAAGAAACTGACATCACTTTCAAATATGTTTTAAGATTACAGACAGAAACTGCTCATGGAAAGATATTCTTTTTTTCTCTATTTTTTTTTTTAAGGCAGGGTCTAGTTCTATAGCCTCACTCTGGTCTCAGACTCATGGCAATCCTTGTCTTAGCCTCCCAGAGTGCTGGAATTACAGGCATACACTACAACGTGGTGTATGCCACAACTTGTGTGGCATGTGCCACAACACCTGGCTTATTTGGTGCCAGGGGATCAAACTCAGGCACTTAGTGCTTATTAGACAGGCTTTAACTGCTGAGCCACTCCTCCAGCTCTGGAAAGATACTCCCTAAATGTCAAGATTCAGACAGGCATCAATTTTTCAAGAGATGAACAGTCTAACTGTATTTAAGGTCATCAATCACGATACAGAAATAAAGAAGTGGCAGACAGAGGCAAAATACCAACATCAAATGATTCACATAGTTAACATAGAAGAAAATATCTGACATTGGGAAGGTAGAACCTTTCTTCTAAGAGCTTTTAAAACATGACACAACCATAAGATTTTGGATCTGAAAAGGGGCTTTCTCAGGCCTAAACGTATTTACAGATGAGTAAATGAAATAAAAATGACATCAAGAAATTCTCTGTTATATAAATCTTTAAGAGTTATGGGATCCCAGTTTTTCCTTTTCCCTTTTGCTTTCATTCATGAGGTGAACAGTTTGCTCTGTCTTGTTGTACTGCCTGTGCCAGAATCCCCAGTGAGATCACTAGACGTTAGAATGAAATTTCTAGAACCATGAACCAAAATGCTTTTGAGTTAATAATTTAAAATATTTTAAACTTCTCTTTAAAATAAAAACATAAAAAAGATGGTGGCTGCTGCTTAATGTTTGCTGAGTGTATAAAATATGGAGACACCAATATCCAACTGCACCCCTTCCAAACGCCGCACAAAAACCTAAGAGCGAATGCTTCATAACATATTCAAGAAAGAGAAACAAAATGAAGATACTGTTTCTCACAATGTCTCATTTGATAACTTGTTTGTGTCTATGAAGAAAATGGCTAATTCAGCCTTTAAGTATGAAAATTAGTTATCAAAGAGTAAAGAGATTTTTAATTTCGTTCCTACCTGAAATGGGTCCAGATGACTCAAAATTTTTATTTTCCAACAGTCACTTATAAAGTCCCCAATGAATTTTCATTGGTATTCCCTATCATAGTTCCATTCTCTTCATACTTTTTGTATGGGTGGTTAACTTTAAGCTTCCCTAGCAAGAAAACCAATACCACATAACTTTTCTCCTTAACAGTGTCAAAGGAAACACATTAGGATAGAAGATAGGTAAAAAGGAAGAGAAGGAAAATGGTAATTTTAAACACTGTACTTTGAAGAAGGCTACAACTTCAGAACAGAATCAAAGTTACCATAGATTATTTGTTTATACCTTTCTTCCTGGCCGATCACACCTAAAATCCCCAAAGATAAAACATTAAATCTATAAACTGATGAAACTAAGAAAGTAAAGGTCAGGGAATCAGATCTAAAGGAGATTAAGAGAATTCAAAGTTTTTAGTCAAAATATCTTAGCTGTCTCACATCCTTTTACCTGTGAAAGGACCCATTCATTATCTTTAAACTTGAATTTTCTACAGAATAGACTCCCAATCCCCCAAACACAAATATCCCCAGCCTCACTATTTCCATCCAATGAGTCCTGAACTCTTTATGTACTTTCATTCCAAATGTCTTACACCTCTCTGTATATCTAATGAGGACCCACATCCTTTAACTTCTTTATGTCTCTGGGTATGTACTTTAAATTTATGCCTAATAACCTTTTTCCAGAGTCTCTCATTGAACAGTCCTAAAAATGCTTTTTCTGTGATGACAATCAGTGAAGCCATTCAATGCACAAAGTGGGCCTGAGTTCCTGTGTCCATTTTGGAGACCACCTGCATCCTGTCCATTGACAGAGCAATTACTAATGATTCTCAAATTCAATAAATAGTTTAAAAAGTAAGTATCCAGTGAGCCAAGAAATAACCTTCAGTGTAGATTCCTTATTTTATTTGCTCATACTCTTCACAGAAGTCTTTTTGTTCCCTCAATTCTCATCTTCATCCAGTGTGACACTACTAACCAGTATTTTCAAAATTCCTGGTGAAATCCAGTAACTCCATTCACATTCTTTCTCTACAACTTGCAAACATAACAATCGATCAGGGATATAAAAACAAAATACCTTTTTAGATTCCTGGTGAATTCCAAGTCAGGTTTTAATTGTAGTTACTTAGGTAGGATAAAAGACATAAGTAGAAGGTAAACAAAGAAAATCATAATTTAAAAATTTCCCCCAAGACACAATAACTGGGCCCTTCTTTTCCACCTGCAAATAAGCCTTGTCCATTCCCTTTTACCCATAAATGAGCCTTTCATCTATGAACTGAACATCCACTTTTGCTTATAAAATTGGACTTTTCCTGGATGAATGGGATTCTGCTCCTCTAACACACCCTTCCCTAGGAAGGGCCATTACCTTTCTTTATTTTTTATACACACACTGCTTTGTAAAAATTCTTTTATTAGTATGTATTTGCCATACACAACAACAACATCAGGCTGAGAAACTGGTGCATTTATGTATCATTATCTTGACCATTTTCCGTTCCCACCCCCACAGCCTCTTTCATTCAGCACAAAGTCCATCTTTCATCCCTTTTAGTTTTTTTATGATTTTGTTTTCTCATATTAGGAAAATCATGCGATATTTACCTTCTGTGTCCAATTCATTTTGCTAATCAAGGTGCATCAATTTTCCTATAAATGATTCAAATTTCTATGATCACCTTTAGTTTGTAAATTGAATCCCCTCTTTCCTAAGATTCACGAGTTCCAGAGATTTCCAAACCAAATCTCGTAAGGCAATTCTCTTTACTTCCCAACGGTCTACACTCATTTCTACTCAGTGTGTACTTTCAGTCTGCCCCTTGAGCAAGATGAGTCATGGCTACCCAATTCTGAAAGGATTGGAGACTTTCTTAGGCCTTAGGTTGTATGCTTTCTGTGTGGACCACAGAGTTTGTTAGGCAGTTATATTAATTTCAAAAGTCTGGACTTTTGGCTGATCTGTGGCTTTTATTAAAAGTGAACATGCTTTTGAAGGCAACTAAGACTCATAGGCACATGTAATCTTGATTTAAAGACCAAATACTAAATACTGATATTACAGTACAGAAAAGCAGTTTGGTTTGTGTGACCAAACAATTATAAACTGAAGATTCTGTTTCCAGGGACCATGTACTATTTTAGTGTTTAAATAAAACAGTTTACTACTACTTCAAGGAAATATTTAATTTCAAAACAAGACAATTTTCTATAGAAATAAAATATAAATCATGATGAATGGGAGGTAGAGATGACTAGCCCAGCACAGCAGTTACAATGTCTTGGGAACAGGCAAGTTATCTGATTAGCTTAGGCAAATTACTGGGGTTTTTTTGGCACCTCAGTTTCTGCATATATAAAAATGAGAAAGTACTGTTTATAAAATTGGTGAAGCTTAATAAACCAGTAATGTAAAGCACTTACAAAAAGGCCTCAAAAAAACAGGACTCAAGCACTGTTAGCACTAATCTTAAATTTAAAAATGATTTTACAAGCTTATTTTAAAAATTCCCTTCTAAATGCTCACTTTCCTTCCATAAACTCAATTGTTCAAAGGTTCTACGACAGTCCTAAGCATATTCAAACACTGAAATTATAATATTTGACATTATTTCAATGATTTCCACCTATATTCCATTTTCCCCCCCTCTCTTCCTTTATATGATTTCATTCCTACCTCTTGATTTGACTCCCTTCCTTCTCCATCTTTTCTCTTCCTGCCCATTCCTGGCCGCTGTCTCCCCTTTCTGCCATGATGCCCTCACTGCTGACATTTTTCATTCTCCAATGCTGGCTTCCACCTTGATAGTTGGAGGCAAGATCAGGTTGAATTAACAAAAAGCCTGGGTAACTGCCAAGTCACTAAATGTGTTTGTCATTGGTAAATTTCAAATAAATTATCCTGATTCTTAATCCTTTACTGTCTCATTGTCTTAATCCTAATTGTCTCATTGCATATAATATGGTGTGTATATTTGTATTTAAAGAAGAGCTATGACTGTTTCAATTTATCAGTTGAATTTATCAATTGGGAAAAAAGCTCCAAAAAGCAAAGAAAACGCTTTCAAGTTCTTTAAAAAAAAAATCTTTAGATCCTATAGACTAGTGACACCATTTTGTCAATTCCTTAATTGCTCCCAAACAACTGTCACACCATGAAATAAGACAAAGACAGCATTCTGAGTGCCTTATAAGGGATTTATATATTTATATCCAGATAGCGCTAGTTCCCACAGCTCAAACTTTTGAGATTTGCCCAAGGCTACAATATAGAAAAAGTAGTAGTGATATACCCTTAGTAAAGACCCAAAGAAAGGCTTTAGGATAAGTAAAGGGAAGAACTTAGGACAAGGAGGAACAGCCTACAACAATAACAAAAAAGTGAAATAAGTCAAAATGTCCAATTTTCAATAGGCAACATCACCATGTTTGTACCAACTAAATCAAATTAAGAAGTAGTGTACATTCTTAATTTTGCTGCATTGAAAATCTTGGCATATAGTATTACAGAAAATGTTATTTTAGTTGTTTGGTCATCCATAATTATTTGTGAGCGACATACTGTCACACAGAGAATTTCTAATGAGAATTTTAAGATTTCTTCAGGCTGGATGTTATTTGGGACACTTAATTACATGTCAAAGAGCTAGCTTAATAAAGGCTGAAAAATAGTAGGCTGGAAAGCACTTCTGATTTCTGAGGGAACAGGAATGATTTCCACAGACTAAGTACTTTCTTTAAACAAAATACCAAGCATGCAAAATATAATCTGGTATATAAAAAGTAACCTATCAGAGAATGTCTCCACATTATGAATCTGTTTATAAAGTTTATAAAGTGAAAAACATCTGCTTTCCTTTTATTTTTTCAGAAATAGCTGATCCTAAAATTCATATGGAAACCCAAAAGACTCGGAATATTCAAAACAATCTTACATAACAAAGTTGGGGGACTCACAGCTCTTGAATTCAAAACTTACATAAAGCTATAGTATTCAAGACTATGTGGGACTGGCAAAAGATCGTGCAAAAGAGGAGTCCAGAAATAAACCCTTACATTATAAACTGATTTGTAATAAAGAGTACCAAGACAAGTCAATGGGACAAAGAATAGTCCTTTCAACATATGTGCCTTAGGAAGGGGGTTGACTTGGGGCAGTGGCAAAGCACCTGCTCAGTATTGCAGAACCCTGAATCCAATTCCCAGCACAAACAACCAACTACAAACAGGCAAAAGGACCACTGTCTATATACATTTAAAAAAAATGAAGTTGACTCCACTTTCTTACTCCACAATAATTAACTCAGAATGGAGCACAGGCCTTAAAGGAGAGCTAAAATCTATAAAACTCTTAGATAAAAACAGAAGTAAACCTTCACAGTATTACAAAAGGTTTCTCAGATATGACACTGGATGCTTATGTAACAAATATCATCAAAAAAGCTTAACATAACACAAAGGGAGATATCATCTCACATCCACTGGGATAATCCTAAGTGTCAGAAAAGATGTGGAGATACTGGAACCTCCACATATTGCTTGTGGGAAGATAAAATACAGGAAAAGTTTGGCAGTTTCTTAAAATGCTTTAAAAAAGCTATTACTGGAGTCTAGAATTATATAACACAACAACTCCACTGAGGTATATATGTAAGTAAAAACATACACTTAAAAAAACTTGCACTTGAATGATCAATCATTATTTATAACAGACAAATGGAATAAACAACTGTCCATCAATGAATTAACTAATAAAAAAAGTATGGATGGATCCATGCATTATTATCCAACAATACAAAAGAATGAAATACTAACGTATGCTACTGTGGATGAATCTTGAAAACATACTATGTGAAAGATACACTGCATGATTCCACTTACAATCAAAAGCACAGAAATAGCAAATCAATGGAGACCCAATAATTAAATGTCTTATCAAATATGGCAGGCCAATTGAACCCAGGGCCTTGTGCTTGCTGGCCAAGTGCTTTAACTGCCTTGCTATTTCTCTAGGCCTGAACTGGTAATTTTGTAAGACCTATGAATGATTCTATAACTATCTAATGGCAGAAAAAAAAAATTCCCCACTCTCAATTAAAGACTGTCCTTCAAACCACCAGAATTTCCTTCGCCTGACTTCTACCTTTTAAGCATGAAATTACATCCATCTTCATTATCCTCAGCTTTTTAACCAAAAGATAATCTTTCCCATTCTTTTAACCTTATAAAGGGAATATTCAGTTTTAAAATTAGTTTGTGTATATTTGCCTACAGCACAAATTACTATAGTGAGCCGTTAGTGAGGCTTTTTTTTTTTTTTTTGAGACAAGGTCTTGCTCTGGAGCCCAGGCTGGCCTTGTACTCAGAAATCCTGTCTCAGCCTCCCATGTGCTGGGATTACAAGTGACAGCCAGCACAACCGGCTTATATGGTGCTAGGGAATTGAATTCTGGTACTTAACACTTGAGGTAGCACTTGCTAGGTGAGCACTTTAACCGCTGAGCCATTCCTCTAGCCCTGTAGTTAGCTTGTTTTATTAATGAATACAAATATCTAGAGGCCAAATCAGCAATGTCAAATAAAGAAGATATAAGCCATAGAAACCACTTAAAAATAAAGGAAAATTATAATTTTATGTGTTTTATCTCAATAACATATAATCACTTCAAAATATAACAAGCGATATTATATATCTCTCCCATATCAAAAATTTGACATCTTACACTGATACAATCTCAATTCAGGTGTTAATATTTTGAACAAAATGAAATGTAGCTCTACCAAAACAAAAGCTGTACTTAATAGGAAATTATTTTATACTGATTGAAGTTTTTAATCACGCCATTCCTAAGTGTATTTGCCACATTTTAAGTGCTCAACAGTCACTTTAGTTAAGTACTGTATTACATAGTTTACAGCATTTAAAAGATGAAACAAATAAAAATGTATTAAATAGTTATACAAAACAGCTCTTAAAAGACTATTATTTCTGCCCATTCTCACACTAGTCAGGTTTAAAGAAAGCCACCGAGTAGTTTTTATTTCCCATCAAAATATACATCCTTTTAGATGGCATTACTTTAAAAATACCATCTTTGCTTGTGACATTATTATACAGTCGAAGTACAAGCCACTAACTTCACTTTTTAAAATGTTAACAATGAACACACAGACAACTTTCCGTATTTTCGGAGAAAAATTCTTTATATACATTTCCTTAAATATGGCAAAGGATGCCTGACATGTCAGCTTTGTAACTAAATCTCTATCTTCCCCAATGTGAGGAGGTGAGGCCTAAGAGAAAGCATCCAGGTCAGGAAGGACCCCACAAATAGATTAATACCATTATTAAAATAGCCAGTGAGTGGGTTCACTCTCTTATGCTCTTGCCCTTTCGCAACATAATGTCAGCAAGGTCACAGCTGAATGTTGGACTTCTTAGTCTCCGTAAATGTGGGGCAACAAATTTCTGCTCATTATAAATTACCTATGATCAGATATTGCTATAATAACACAAAACAGAGTAAGAAACTAACATCTATGGAATTCTGAATAATCTCCCAAGTTTCTATTCTAAGACTCCATACTGAAGAGAAACCTCTGGGAGGGAAAGCACAACTGGCATGACAGGGGCCAAAAAAAAAAAAAAAAAAAAAAAAAAAAAAAAAAAAAAAAAAAAAAAAAAAAAAA
>PVKB01003645.1:0-83214 GCA_004027205.1 Ctenodactylus gundi | reverse complement strand
GAGTTAACAGGAGTATTTAAAGAACTATAACAAAAATAAGAACAACAGGCAGAAAAGGCACTCCTTGGGATGGGTGTCCAGCTCCAGTTAAAAGTGCTTGCATAACAAGCCCAAGGCCAAGGGTTCAATCCCACCATCACATAAACCACATGTGGTGATACATGCTTGTAATCTAAGCTGAGGCAAGACTGCAGGACTGCTGTGAGTTAGGGGCCAGCCGGTACTGAGTCCAGGACCAGTCTGGACTGCAAAGTGAGATCCTGTCTCAAAAAGAAATAAGAACAAAGAAAAGTAGAGGCATGCCTACAGCAGCAAAACAGCACAAGAATACAAGAATTACTTTAAAATCTTTTAAGTGGTGCTAGGAAAACTGAACATCTACATGTCAAAGAATGAAGTTGGAACTCAACTCTATCCCATATATAAAAATTAACTCAAAGTAAATCAAAGAAAAAAACTCAAAAACTAAAACTATACTCTAAAAGAAAAACCTTCATGACACTGACTACCTTAAATGACACCAAAACCGAAAGCAACATAAAAATAAATTGAACTTCATAAAAATACTTTGTGTACGTTTAAAAAAAAGGCTATCCCCTTTTCGATCCCTCTTCTGACTGCAGAAGCATCCATTCTCCTTCTTTACCTCCCCTCCCCAAAGTTCCTTCTCTACAAATAAAAATAACAAAAAGCCAAAGTCCACAATGTGGGAGAAAATACTTGCAATCATACAAAACTCATACCCAGACCTGACAACTTAGCACAAGAAAGCCTCCCCCAACAAATAATTCAAAAAGGGAAAAAAAAAAAAAAAAAAAAAAAAAAAAACCAAGAACACGGACTCCAACAGACACCTCTCCAAAGAAGATGTACAAATGGCTAAAAAACACATGAAAAGATGCTCACCATTAGCAAACATTAGGGAAATCCAAATCAAAACCACAGCAAGATACTTTGCATTAGCTACGATGGCTACTACTTAAAAACAAAATTAAACAATCAAAAAAAAAAACCTAAAAAAATGTGTTGGCAAGGATGCAGAAATTGAATTCCTTATACACTGATGGTGAAAATGCAAAAATGATACAGGTACTATAAACAATGTGGTAGGTTTCTCAAAGATTAAATAACCCAACAATTACCCTTCTGGCTACACAACTCAACAGAATGTTAGGTCTTGAACAGCTAGTTGTATAACCATGTTAACAGCAGCATTACTCAAAATAGCCATAAAGTAGAAGTGTACACTAATAAACAAAATGGGGTACATCCTATCAAGGGGAAGGACATTCTGCTATCTGCTACGATACAGGTGAACAAACACAATACTACCTACAGTAAACCAGACACAAGAGGACAAGTTGTATAATTCCATTTGTAAGAAAATCTCTTAGAAAACAGAATGGTGGTACCATGGGCTGGGTTCAGGGGGAGATGAGAAGGTGTTTAATGGGCAAAGAGTTTCAGTTTGAAAAGATGAAAAAGTTCTGAAGATGGAGGGTAGTGGTGACTGCACAACAAGGTCAGCCTGGGCTCCATAGTGAGTTCATGACCACCCTGGGCTCCAGAGCGAGATCCTGTCTCAAAAAAATAAACATCAAAATTGTAACATGCTTCCAAATGAAGATATGTAAAACATACACATACAGAAAGTTTGAAATCACATATTGAAATACTATACCATATACCTGAATATAACAACCAACACCAACATTTATCATGGTAAAACTAACTGGATTTTAGATGTTTGGTTGCTAAGGAATAAACAAATTTAAGAAGCAGATCACCAAAATGCTAGCAATACTTTATACTGGGAGGAGGGGAGGAAGCAGTTACATATTTAAAATACCCAAGGAAAGAAAATACACCAAAGAATTTCCATATTTACAAATTTAATTTTAAGCATAAAGAGGACAGAGACTATTATCACCATACAAGGATTCAGAGAATACTATTCCCATGATCTTCGCAAGAAATTCAGCCAATCAAAAAAAGTATTAAATGTAAGCACTGGTAAGGAGCAACATAGTCACTTACAAAACTAAGGTTAAATAAAGATTAAATCAAGATTTACATTGGTTAAGATAATGTAGAATACAACTCTTAAAAACTAAGAAGACAGCAAAGCAAAAATATTTAACTGTTCCCAGTAATTACAATGGTGATGGTAGTAGCGTTAGTGAGACTTATTTGTATAACGTAGGACTAAAGTGGTGATTATAGGATATTCAAATTCTATCATTAGAAGAGATTTAGAAGTAGAATTACCTAGTGTGAAAGGTGATTAAGATGTAATACAAAAGCCTGTATTTTTAAAAAGCCTATTGTGCTAAATCAGAATAAATTTGTGATGTGTTTTTTGTTTTGGTGCCTGAGACTGAACCTAGAGCCATATGCACATGTGCTCTACCACTAAGCTAACACGCTCAGTCAAATACATTATCATTCTTCCTTCCAAGGGACTGGTGTTAGGTTAGCCCACTTCCTAGGAAGCCCACAACCAAGGATGTCCAAGTCCCCTATATGAAATAAGGTACTGTAAACCTACCCAAACCATTCCTAATACTTTAAGCCATTTGCAAACCACTTATATAATACCCAACTTGATGTCAAAGTTGTCGTATTGTTTAGGGAATGATGTCAAAAGTCTGTACATGTTCAGCACAGACAAAATTTCCCCGTAAAATATTTCTGATTCACAAGAGGCTGAATCTGTAAACAAAGGACGAAAGACAGAGGACCAACCGCATATTTTTAAAATAAAGATATACACAAGTACAGTTAACAAACATGTACACTTCATAAAATATACTGGACGTTTAAATGAATAATAAAAATGCATCAACATGCATGTTATTTACTTGTCTGTATTCATCGAAAATGTTTAAAAACAATGATTAATATTGTAACAATAAGCATCAGTACCACCCAGGTTGTGGGCTTACTACTAACAAAGTTTCTTAAATTTTTAAAGGAGAAAATTTACACAATGAACCTGGAATACCTTGTTATAACTGGCAATGAGGTCACTATCCAAGATTACCAGGATCCAGAGGCTGACGCAGCAATTCAACTCTGGGTTCATATTCAAGAGAATCCAATACATACGCCTGCATAACAGCTTGTAGATAAATATTCATAGCAACAGTATTCAGACAGCTCATAAGTGGAAACACCACCAATCTTTACTAATTGATGAATGGATAAATATGTATATAGTAGATCTGTCTCAGGAAATGAAGGTTCAGTAAGAAAAATAAATGAAGTCTTGATACACACTACACTATTGAAGAACCTTAAGAATTACGTTGAATGAAGTCAGTCACAAAGGACTGCCTATTTCATGATCCCATTCTTACAGACCAAGTAAAACAATGTAAAGGAACGGGTAGTGGTTATGGGGCTTCTTCTGAGGCAATGAGCATTTCTAAAACTGATGTGCAACTCTGAATATACTGAAAACAAAAACAAAACCCTGATTGTCTAATATCAATGGATGAAACACATGGCATGTGAATTATAGCTAAAGATATTAGGTACAGCTCAACAATTTAGGGTTTATCCTATAGTATATGTGCCAATGATGTCCATACAGAGCAACCACATTTTTCAATTTAAAATATTTTACTTAATACATTAAGAATAATTGAATTAGAATATTGCCAATGAAAGAAAGGGTCACTGAGTGTGATGGTACACACTTGTAACCCAAGCACTCTGGGAGGATCACCAGTTTGAGTCTAGCCCTGGTAATTTTTAGTGAGACCATGCCTCAACATAAAAAACAAAAACGGGGACTGGGAGAATAGCTCAACAGTTAAAGAGCTAGCCTAGCATGCGCTAAGTCAAGCACTAAGTACGTGAGCTCAATTCCTCAGCAGCACACAAGCTGAGCATGGTGGCGCACGCCTTTAATCTCAGCACCAGAAGACTGAGACAGGAGGACTGATGTGAGTTCAAGTCCAGCCTGGGCTACAGAGAGAGATCCTATCTCCAAAAAAAAAAAAAAAGAAAGAAAAAAGAAAAAAAAAAGAAAAAAGAAAAAAAAGAAAAAAATGGTCTTGGAATGTAGCTCTGTTAAGGCCATGTGTTTAACCCCAGTACTTCACAGGAGTGGGGGAGGTGGGTGTTAGGCATTTAATAGGAACCTGCATACTGGAAGACTTAAAAAGACAGTATCAAAATTTTAGTAAGGGATACCACTAAAAAAAGGCATTTAATAGGAACCTGCATACTGGAAGACTTAAAAAGACAGTATCAAAATTTTAGTAAGGGATACTACTAAAAAGAGGTCACTAGGATGCAGAATTGGGTGGTATAAAGAAAACTGAAAAGAGTGACTACTGTAACATTAAGGAAAAGGATACTTTGTGGACAAAAGGGAAAGGCTGATAAAGGGACAGGCACAAAGAGGCACCTCTAAGGTAGTTGGCCTAGACTTAGGTTCAAGGAGACTTAGGTGGTGGCTGTAAGGTTTGTAATGACAACTCACTAATCTATACATTTTTTGGTGATTTTTATATCATACTAAGAAAAATGTCTCATATATAGCCACACTATTGCTATAAAGAACACCAAACAAAATAAAAGAGAATGCTATTAGGATTCAAAGAGAAGGTCCGACACGGGACATTCAGAAAAAGTCATTTATCTAGTTTTCCTTCAAAGAGTTTCAACTCCTGAGTCTCAAAATTTGACAGGGCACATACACATAGGAGGCAAAGAGAAATCCCTCTTATGTATAATAAATAAATGCTAAGACTGATACACTGCTGAGCAAAGAATTTGGTGTCTACAAAAGATCTCATTGGATTTTGAAGCACAGTGATGTAAGCAAATTGAAATCTTGAGTTACTCTGTTGACATATCTCCCACTTAGAAATCGCTGGCATCAATAACTATTGTGTTCTTTCTTCATGAACACACTACCAAAGCAGGTACAAGTACAGAGTATGAGATTAAATGTGAGACTCAGATTCAAATCCCAAGTCTTAATTTTAGTGTAAGTGCTGCTGAAGCAAGCACTAAATCCCAAGTCTCAAAATGGTTATTTGTGGACTAGTCACTTAGTAAACAAATATTTCCTAAGGACAAAACACTACCTGAGAAGAGTAAAATGAATATACACTAATTGCCTATCACATAACAAGGTTTCCAAGATCTCCTAAGACACTTCATCAAAGAATGAGGAACTTACTGATATGACTTCTGTAAAACTGGAACAGATTTAACAATGGGTTTAAAAATAGGAGAAAAAGCAAACTTCACATTAATAATCTTCAACTTTAGCAGGCATAAATACCAACTGGGAACCTTGTCAAGGTAAAAAGTTCCCGCCTCACCACCATATTCTGATTCCCTTAAGTGAAGGCACAGCCCAGTAAAACGTAATTCTTAACAAGCATTCTTAACCCAGGCATGGTGGCCCATGCCAGTAACCCTAGCACTCCAGAGGCTGAGACAGGAGGATTGCCATGAGTCCAAGGCCAGCCTGGGCTCCATAATGAGTTCAGGAACAGCCTGGGCTACAGAGGGAGACCCTGTCTCAGAAAAAAAAAAAAAAGTATCCTGACAATTTCGATGTGGGTAGTTGGTTACTCATATTTCACATCACAAAGGCTTTCCATACACTACTTTTTATGAAAAAATCTCTGGGCAATGAAGGCCGACACTAGAGCATTTGAGAGAGGAACAAGGATAACTGCGTGAACTAAGGTCTGTATCTGGGTGTGGCTTTTGTTATCCACTTGTCAAGGTTTCCTTTATGACTTTTCCTTATTTGCGTGAAGGAGAATAAAGATACCAACCTCATAAAAATATTTAGAAATCACATATCAAATGAATTTAAGGATTTACAATAACTCTTCCCAGGATCTCATTAAAAATGCAAAAATTATAAAGGTAATGAAAACAAAATGAAAAACTGATTAATATTAAAATGTCATAATCTGAAGACAAACCAGAAAAATATTTTACTAAGATGATATAAATTTATAACAAGCTAAAAAAAAGGCTAAGAAACACAACAGAAGTTCACAGAAAAAAATATTGTCAAATTAGACTTAAGAGTTTCAGGAATATTAAACTAAAGCCCTTGATTTAAAAAAAGAGATTACAAATGTCATTTTTGATCATAAGGGCCCAGGGCAAGTCCAGATGAAATGCTTCCTCTACACCCCCCCCCCCCCCCCCGCCATTTCTTGGGGATTGAGCTCAGAGTCTTTGCACTGAGCTATACCCCCCAGCCTTTTTTTTTAAAAAAAAAAATTTGAGGGAGCCTTGTTAGTTGCTAAGTTGCCCACCCTGGAATTCCTGAGTGCTGGAATCACAGGTGTACAGCCTGACACTCGGCTTGAATCAAAGAGAAGAAATTTAAATTAATCTAGTGGAGATAAAAAAAGCCTTCTCCATCACTCAACTCTTTAATAAGTTAACCTAGAGTTGGGCTCAACCTAAGCCATGATATTTTTGGCAGGGGAATGCTGTTCTGTGTTTCTGACACAGGGGGATTGACCCCGGGGAAGCTCCACCACTAAACTCTGTTACATCCCCAGTCCTGTGATTTTATTGTTTTGAGGCAGGGTCTTGACACATTGCCTAAGTTGACCTTGAACATGTGATCCTATCTCAGCTTACAACAGATGGATTACAAGTATGTACCACCACCACACCTAGCTGTCCTGCTTTCATAAACTGTTTAGAAGCATTCCTAGCTTCTTCCCCACTAAATACCAGTATTAATCTGTGCCCTCCCCCACCCACACCCATCATGCTAAAAGTTCTTTGAAGGATAAAACTGGCACCATAGTCTCAGTCTACATTATTCTTTCTTATACCATCTTAAAATTACTATCTAGAAATAGGTACACCTCATGAAAGAAAGCATTTTAAATGCATTTAAGTGAGGAAAGTATACTAAAGGAGAAATGTAGGACAGAGTCACTTATTAGACCCGTGAGCAATAAGATTGAATCCATTGTATTGATATATTTGCTACATTATCTTTTCTACATGAAGTACTCTTCTAGGCACCAGTAATACAACAGTGAATAAAGCCCCAAAAAACAGAAACTAAACCAAAACAAAAACTCCCCTGCCCTTACACTCTAACTTCTATCAGACAATCACTACAAGATTATCACTGAAATCTTCATAGAGAAGTAAAAAAATAGTAAGAATCTTCTTCAGTTCTTTCCAGGCATAGCGGCACACACCTATAATCCCAGAACTCTGGAGGATGGAGGCAAGAGGATCACAAGTTCAAGCCTAGCCGGGGCAACATATCAAGCAAGACCCTGTCTCAAAATAAAAAATGGTCTGAGCATGTAGTTCAGTGGGAAGGCCCTGGATTCAATCCCCAGTATCAGGAAAATGAAACAAAACTTAAAATTTTCAATGACTTCTACTAGTCAGAACCAAGTTAACAGAGAAATATTCTAAGAACTGTGGACAAAAGATAACCAAATTTTAGAAGTGAATAAAAATCCTTAGGTGTAGAGGGACTAGCCTAATACACAAAAACTTAAACATATATGATAGATGTGATGTATTTAAGTCACGGTCATGTCCTAAGTTATTAAGTACTGTCCTCAACATACTATGTACTCTTGGACCCTTAAGCAGAAATATAGTACATTTAAATTGACATATTATGTGTAGTTCTCATTGGTAGTGCTTAATGAAGAAATGATACTAAGAAGGTAAAAAGGAATTCGATTATGGAGGTGCTATGAGAATAGAGCATACAAACAAAATACTTAGGAAAGAGGATCTCTTTATAATCTCATCTTAAGAGAATTCAGGGAATTTGGAACTGGTACAAGAAACAAATGCATCATAAACTTTACTAACAAAATTAATGAAGAGTTTTAAAGAGAATTTGGGTCAGTTTCTAAGGTTGACACTGCAGAGAACACTCAACCTCAGTTTATACTTCAGAGGCACTGTTGGCTCCAGGGCTTTACGCTTTACTACATTTATCTTAAGCTTTATCTAGCAAGGCTACTCTTTCATTATTAATACAAGTTGCAAATGTTTTCTGAATCCAGCAAATCTTTAAGAATAGGTTTAACCTAATTTGGCTATAATAAAAATCTTGTACTGATGGTACTAATTCAACTCTAAGAAACTGACAAAAATGAATGATAAGTTTCTGGGTCACCGACACAGGCTGATACCGATTTTATTCTTAAATACAACAGTAGCACTTTTAGGATTCTTTTTCTTTACTTAAGGCCCGATACTAGTTTGTGTCAAGAATGTCAAATCTAAACTTATTATTTCATCCATTTTAATTTACTGGTATTCACTTTCGGAGGAGTGATGCTTTTTAGAAGTTTACTATGATATTCAATTATAACCCTCTAAGAGAAAATTTCCCAATATGGGAGAATATGAACTTAAATGTGACTTCTATTCAATCTGAGACCCCCTTGTTCACTCTAAAGGAATCGGGGAGAGGGACATAAAGAGAACCAGGCTGCACAACAGAGGCAAATACACCAAAACAATGATTAAAACTTAACCTGGAGTCTAGTAAGCTGAGGCAGGAGGACTGCAAGTTCCAGGCTGGCCTGAGAAATTTAGCTAGATCCTGTCTCAAAATTAAGAATAAAAAATGGACTGGGAACAACAACAACAACATGCTTGAACACTATAAAACAAAAGAAAGAAAGGTAACAGCCTTGAGAAGTGCAATGCTGCTTCACAAAACAGAAACTAACATAAAATTTCAATTATCTTACTAATAAAGACTCCATAATATGCAGAGGTTTACATATGTGACATAAAGTAATGCCAGAAAAATACCCTGAATTTTTACTAAATGATAAAAATAGTGATGCCTAATTCGCACATGATCTAGGCCTTAACAGTCAATTCAAAGTTGTAAATATGGCCGAAAGGAAGGCATTTATTTTAAAGCATACCAACTGGACTGTAAACAGAAACTATAAAAGGAAAGCTTTAAAAAAAAGGGAAAAAAGGATGACTTGCGGTGAGATCATTTATTGGAAGTACAAAGGAAACTTGATTCAGCAACTGGCAAGTTGATACCCATATAAAGAAATTTCCAGAGCTATTTTGACTTATAATTTCTATCAACATTATCCACAGTTAAGAAAAGTCAAATTTATACGTATCTATTAGTTCAGTACTGCCTCTGGATACGATTCAAATAAAAATTTATTTCCCTTAATCTAAACATTATTTCAGTTTCTCACCCACATTATTACCAACCCAGGTGCTCTGTCGAAGGAGACTGGAAATAGCCAATATTATACAGATTGAAAGAGTAGAATAAGGGGAACTGTGTGAGACCACAATCTACATAAAATTATATATTGGTTAAAATAAAACCATACACCAATTTGTTACACCAAAAAAGCTAAAAAAAGGTAATCAATCCAAATTGTGAAACTCTCATATCAAAAGTAACATTCTAAGACTCTTTTCTAAAACAATTTTCCTAGCAAATAAGGCTTTTAATAACACGAATAACAATAGTTCTTCTATGATCCTTTTCTGTACACATAAACATGTGAGAAGTGCTAGGTTCAGTCCCCAGTACTGCAAAAACAAAAAACAAAACAATATTGTGAGAATGCATGATTAGACAAATGCACAAAACAAATGGTACTCTGAAAAGAACCGACATCAAACTATCACTTAACATTAAAAAATCAACTTGCCATTAGCCAAGTTTTATTAAAGGCAAAAAATCGGCAGGCCGCCGGTCCAATTTGCCTGGTGTAAAACTTTTGTTTGAAGGTAAGTATCTTAGCGTCCAGGTACTTTACCTTTAAAATATTATCGGAACATACTCCTAACAATGTATTTGTACCAACAGTTAATGTTTGAGCCGCTCAAAACTCAAGGTGACAACTAATATTAACCCGTGACTGAAACTTTGACTCAAATTATTGTGCAAGCAAACAACATATTTTCCTGAACAGCTAGTTCTTTGAAAGTTTTATTTTAAAGGACCGTAACTAATTTAGTCCCAACTCTCAATATTTGAAACAATGAGTCCAAAATAACTGCGTATCACTTAACGACAAGGCATGCTTAAACTACCTACTGAAATCACCCAATTATCAAGTATAAAATTAAAGAAACCAATCTACTAACATTAAAAATGTTTATCTCTTGAAAAAGTCAGGGAGACTTTTAACAATGTCTTGCGGTGAATTCATCCTAAATTTAAAACATACAAACACGCAACAACTCCACATTTAAAGCAAAACGTTTGTCATGTCATTTATCATTAACTCAAAGTTAACAGTGAAATCAATTGACTAATGAAGCTGCTCATCGATTTACTTTAAAACATGGTGGCAATAAAAACGGGCAGTAAAATAGTACTTACATTTTTATTGAATTTGGTGAAAGAATGGTGCATATAAAACCTGTGCATATACACAATCGCAGTGTTTATTGTGAGCTGAGAGCTGGAATTTAACATTCAGGAAATAATCCGAGAAACACACCTTATTTCCAAAACAATTTCAATGGAAAATCCCCAAATGAGGGTTCTTTTCCGACACCTCCCATTGACTGAAAACCCAAACATACCCAAAGCCAATAAATACAAACGGGGGCTGCGGGGAGTGGGCAGAAAACAGTTTTGACGCCAAGAGAAACCACAACTACTCATCATTGCACTCCCCACGGCGACTGAAAGAACCCTGGAACAGTGCTTTTTAGTGGCCAGACAACTGACTAAAACAGTTGAAACGCGCGCGCGCACACGCCTACAAAACCACGCCAAGAACATAAAGACCAAGTGCGCTCTCTGCGTGCGAGAGCCGCCATCGACCGGCAGAGGGGCGGACCGGCCTCCGGGAAAACTTACAACCTTCCAGATCTCCAACCTTCCTGCCTCTGCACGCCTCCTCCGACTCGGCGGTGCCGAAGAAGCCTCCCCTTTCCCTGGCTAATCCGTACGATCCCCTCGGCCGGGGCCTTCCCCGCCGCCGCCACGCGCTGCCCCGCGGAGATTACACAACGCAGCCTCCAGGCCCGCATCCCCGGGCTCCTCTCCTTCCCCGCTGGCCCCTCGCGCCCGCCAGAACCCAAGCCTCCCCCGCTTCACGGTGCGACGAGGCCGGAAAAGACAGAGACGGCGGCGCCATGTTCGCGAGACAGCAGGCCGGGCAGGCAGGCGGGGGAGACTGGGCGTGAGGGGCAGAGGGCCACGAATCGGAAAGGATACACATTGAGGCGCTGCCCCATTTCCTGGATGAGGTTGGCCGCTTGCTGGCGGCACGAGAGTTCTTTATCCGCCTCCATTCCGCAGCGGCGGCTCGGCGTATTCTCCAGCTGTTCCCGAGTAAAGAACCAGCGAGAAGAAGCTCCACGGCCCGACGCCATGACACTTCCTCCTCCGCCCGCTCCCTCGCCCACCCCCTCCCTTCCCGGCTAGCGCACTCCCCGCCAAGGCTGCGCGGCCCCGCCCCACTCGGCTCGCCGTAGTCGACGCACCGCCCCCTGCACCCCGCCGCCGCCCGTGCGCGTGCGCGGGGCCGCCGCCCGGCTCGCCCTCGCGTTCCGCTTTCTTTTTCCTGCCCGCGGCCTCCCACTGGCGTCCTGGACCACAATGCTCTGCGTGTCCTGTCATTGGGAGGCGCCGAAGGTGGGGAGGCGGGGCTGTCCCTTGGAGGAAGAAGGTCGGCGCGGCACTTCGGGGTCTGGGGTTGGCGGGCCGAGGGGCGGGAGAAGGGAGAAGAGGCTGTACTACGGTTGGGCGCGGAAAGGCGGCCGCGCGTCGGCGCCGCGGGCGGGGCGGGGCGTGTGCTCGGAAGTCCCGGCGGCTTCGTGGGGCTGAGGTCAGGTGGCGTTTAAAAAAAAAAAAACCAGCGTGACCTTTGTCCGTTGCCGCCGCGCGCCATAACCCGTATATTTTTCGGTGGACCCATTCGCACAGTCGCGTGAGCTCAGTGCGCGCGAGCAGCCTGCGGAAGAGGCGGCTCCGGAAAGAAGCCAGCGGGGAAAGTACCAGAAAGTCGCGCTCCACATTTGTCGGCTCTTGAGCCGGCCCGTGTATTGCTTGACTACTCATGCGACCATGGCTTTATTTTTAAAAATTACTTGTCAGAGATACGTGGTTAGCTGAATCTAAACGAAGTGCCAGCTAGGACGTTTTCCTTCTCGTCACTGCTCCCCTCCCCCGCTTCCAACACAGGTCCGCCCAGTTGTTTGGTTCAGTTGCCCGGGTCGGCCTCGAACTTGCGATGGTCCTACGTTCAGCCTCACCTAGTAGCTGACGGTAGGACATGGCGCTGCCACGCTTAGTTTGGGAGTGTGTTTCTCAGTCGGGTTGTGGCTTTTGGGAGGAGAGGAACTGAGTGAAAATGTGACGTTCAGCATTTCATACGTGCTGTCTCAATCCCTTCACTGAGCTTACTCCAAGAACCGTGGCTGGTCCTGAGTCCTTGCTCCTTGTATGTGAGTGAAGTTTCTAAAAAATTTTTTTAAACCTTATTTGCTGAAGCGCACAGGGAGTAGGGCGACTTCCAAATAAAGGGCAAGCGACGTTATTTTCAAGTAAGTTCCTGATTAAAGCCCCATTCTCTTGTCATTGTTTTGAGGTTGCTAGACTGTGCGTGGTTAGTATCCTATAGTAGGCAGTTACTGTGGATAGTTGCCTGAATCGGTGGTCCCAGCCGTTTTGACACCAGGGACTGGTTTGGTTGAAGACCATTTTCCCATGGGGCTGGAGAGAATACGTGTAGTGCAGTGGGTAGACAGGCTGGTCCTAAACTCACCGTGGAACCCAGGCAGTCCTGCCGCCACATCCAGCTTTATGTGGTACTGGGAAATCAAACCCAGGGCCTTGCACTTGCTAGGCAAGTGCTTTAACCACTGTACCATTCCTCCAGCCCCTCTTTTCATAATTGTACTGGATGTCTTAGCTAACACAATAACAAGTGGAAAATGAAAGTATGCAGATTGGGAAAGAAGAAACTAATTTATGACTCCCAGATTGCATAATTGTATATGTAGAATATCCCAAAGAAATAAAACATTTAGTAAGTAATCAGCAATGATAGAAATATTTTAGGATACAGTGTTGTCTTAGTTACTTATCCGTTGCTGGAACAAAATACTTGACATCCACAATTTACGGGAGGAAAGTTGTATTTAGCTTACGGTTTCAGAAGGTTCCACCCAGTACATTCATTGGCAGCTGGTCACAGGCACCGTGGAAGCACATGGCAAAAGCTGGAATGTTGCACCATTGCAGACTGAAGCCACGTGAAAGGTGAAGTCTAATGACTCAGGCAAAGGCCAGAGCCTTCCCAGGAAGAAGCTCTAACAGTATTTTTTCTTTATTCAGTTCAAACTGCAGTTGGGTTCCCCAAAACCCATGGTGGGTATTCCTTTCTCACTTTCTGGCTCACAAGTCAACAGCATACTTCTGAAAGCTCTGCCCTGGATGTCTGCCACCCCCATCTTGACAGATTGATACAATCCCCCCTCTAGGTCAAATCTCAAGCATTTGCCCCTTTCACAGACCCTACTTCCCAATAACACACAGTTTCAAATATAAAAGGTTTTGGGGAGATACTTAATCCAAACCATAACAAATGTTAATATGTAAGAGTCAATTGTTTTCTCATACCAGCGAAGACTAATTGAAAATTGAAATTAAAAAAATACCATTTACAATTGTATTTTATATCCCAAATATTGAGGTATGAATCCGAAATGTGTACAGTTCTAAAAGAGAAAACTATAAAACCGATGAAAGAAATCCAAGATCTGAAAAAAAAGGGAAGGCTATTCTGAGTTTATGGATTATAAAATGCACTTTAGCTATCAATTATTTTCAGCTGGATATATAAATTTAGTGCAGTTTGGTTGAAGACCATTTTCTCATGGGGCTGGAGAGAATACGTGTAGTGCAGTGGGTAGACAGTGCAGAACTCCAGCAAGTATACTTTCATAGATGATTATGAACTGTAAACTTTTATCTAGGAAGACGGAAGACCCATGACAACCCAATGAAAGAATAGACCCACAGGTCATTGGAACAAACTAGCTGCAGAAATGATCAAATTACCTTTAACAAGCTAAGACATTTCAGTAAAGTCTTTTCACGAGTGCTTGAACAGCTAAATCTGAAAGAATCTTGATAGTGTACACTTTTCGCAAAATTTAACTCAATGTGGATCACAGACTTAAATGTAAAATTATAAGATTTACATAAGATAAAATGTAGGTAAACTTGGATATACAACACTAAAAAGCATTACTTATGAAAGAAAAATTGATGCTGAACTTTATAATGGTTTAGATTTGTAATGTCCCCCAGAAAGCCTCATGCGTTTGGATGTCATGGATTATTTATGGAACCATGTGCTCTTAGGAGATGGGGGCCTGATCTGGATGGGTGGATTATGGGTGTTATGGCGGAAGACAGGTGTGTGAAAGATGATAGATTCCAGGTGTGTGGATCAATTACAGGTTACAGGCTTGTGTTGGGGGCTTAAATCTGCAAGGGGTGGAACACTGAGGCTGGATCCAGAAGAGGTGAATCACTGGGACAGGATCTGGAAGGATATATGCTACTTCCTTTTTTGCTTCTGGGATTTGACTTAGCTTCCTGTTTGCAATGCTGTCCAGAGCTTCCCCCCACCTCCACCTTCACCTGTGCCATTTGCTTTCATTGTTGCCGGCTGCCCATAACTGAAGCATGACCTTCTGAAACTGTGAGCTAAAATAAATCTTTCCTCCCTAAAGTTGTGGATGTTGAGTATTGAGTTACAGTGACAAAAAAAAAAAAAATGGGAGTTGGTTAAACATTTTGCTTTGTGTAGGACTCTAGAGAATGAAAATAAGAAATTCTGTTACATTTAATACAAGATTTATGTCTAAGATACGCAAATTCAGCAATGAAAAAAACAGCCTGAATTTAAAAAGGGCAAAAGTTTCCAGTGGGCACTAACAAAGAAAATATACAGATTGCAATATAGTATGTGAACAGATGCTGAAGTTACGAGAGTGTTCTTAGTAGTTTGTAATTGCAAGACTGGGAAAGGAATGTCTATAAATTGAGAATTGAATGGTGATAGTACATCTGTGTAATGTTCTTTTGAGATCGGGTTTCTCTCTGTAGCGCAGGCTAGCTTTGGACTGAGCAATCCTCCTGCCTCAGCCTTCCAAATGCTGGGATTACAGGAGTGTGCCACCCTGCCCAGCTTTATGTGGTGCCGGGGAATTGAACGCAGGGCCTTGTGCTTGCTAGGCAAGTGCTTTGACAAACACTGTGCTATTCTTCCAGCCCTCTATATAATTTCTATTCATGAAATTCAGCAATTAAATAAGGAAGCAACTTATAGGTGAAATAACCACCAAAAGCAAAACTATTCTTAGAGTTAAATGACATAAAGGAATGACTATTTGCAAAGTCATTATGACTGTCTGGAAGTGGGGAGGGACACCCACGTTGAATGTGGGCACCCCACCTGGCAGCTTGGAGTGAATAAAAGAGGGAAGAAAAAACATTGTTGTAGCCCCTTCCTAGAAAAAGCTCTGGCCTTGCCTTGAGTCTGTCTGGGAAATTTCCATTTGCTCCTGGCTTGCTCCACTCTTCCCTTTGCAGATCTCAATAGCAGATTTGCCTAAGTCCCCGATCTTCATCTTGAGTTTTGGACAACGATCACGCTCACACTGGCTCTCCTGGAGTCTGGGTTAGTGTTCTTCTGGTATGTGCCTCAGCAGCTACTGGGTCCGCCAGCTCTCATATGTGTGTATAGCCTATTTGGACTCTCTTCAAACTTGTAAGTTCTCCAAATACATTCCCTTTATAAATTCTGTGAACTCTGCATCTCTTAGAACCCTAACCAATATAGTCATAGACAATTGGAAAACACAAAACCAGGTAAAATTGTTTAGTTTAGGTGGTGGAAACTGGGAGACAAGTTGAATTTGATCTGTTTGAAATTTTAATATGTTTTTATATTGACCTTCCAAAAATTTTTATTAAGTTGTCAGTCTTTCTTTTTTTCAGAGCTGGTAATTTCAATTTACTCTTTATAAAGTTTGATTAATAAAAATAATCAGTGATCTCTAGGTTAAATTTAAAACTGTTGGTTTATCTTGAATATAGGTTTAAATTTTCTCACTGAATAATATGACTTGAGTTGAGCCAGAGCTGGCTTTCATCTCAGGAGAGACAGGAAAGGTAGAGTACAAGGAAAAAGGAAATATATGGCTTATTGTAAATGGTGGTTTGTCCTTAGAAATCTACTTCTGGTTGTATTTTTTTGTTGTTGTATATTTTGGAGAAATAGTTAAAAGGTAAGAGAGAAAATCTTGAAAAGGTATTTTTCTCAAGAGACTAATAGATTCTGTGTAAACAGTGCTATTTCAGGACCATGCAATAAATATGACACTGAAAAGACTCTTTACCTTTGTTCAGGACCATGAACTACTAATGGCATCTGAGAAGACTATCTCAGATATTCTCAGAGTATCTATTATTAAATAGTATCCAGGATGGTTTGTGAATACATGGAACGCATTTGTTAGGACTGAGTTGTTTGTCCTCAAAAAAATCTGTAAATCTGTATGTTGAAGCCTATCTCAGTTATTTTCTCATTAAATTGACAGAATACTCAACATCCACAATTTAAGGGGAAAAAGATTTACTTTAGCTTCCAGTTTCAGAAGGTTTCAGTGCATTCAGGGGCAGCCAGCAATGATGGAAGCATATGGCAGAGGCTTAGCTGCTCATAGCATGGTGGGCAGGAGGCCAAGTGAAGGAGGAAAATAGAGCTACCATATATCCTTCCAGGTTGTGCCCCAATGATCTGTGTCTTCTAGGTCAGGCCTCTGTGTTTTGGCCCTTCTGGGTTATACCCCAGTGATCCACCTTTTCTAGGTCCCATACCCAGTCATCTACTATACCTACTACATGCCTTAATCTACCTGTCTTCCACTACACACCTATAATCCACTCTCCTGACCAGGCCCCACCTCCTAGCAGCACATGGAATCTATATGTAATCTACAAAATCAAAATATATGATGCTTTTGGGAAATATTCCAGAACCAAACCATCACATTCCATCCCTGGCCTCCAAAAGACTCATGTTCACCTTATGCAAAATGCATTTAGTTCTTCTCTACGAGTTGCCCACATCTTCACTGCTCCAGCAGTGCTATAAAGTCCAAATTCAGTGTCTCCTCGGAGACTCAAGGCAAACTCTTAGCTTTGTGCACCTGTGGTAATAAAAGAAAAGTTAAACGCTTCCAACATACACTGGCATAAGTTAAACCTACCAACCCCCTACCAAGAGGGAGGACTAGGAAGATAGAAAGCAATTAGACCAAGTTCTGAACCCAGCAGGACAAGGATTAAATCCGGTAGCTCTGTGTCTGGCACCCCATGTAAGCTGTAGTGAGATGTGAACTCCAGAGGGCATGGGTGGTTCTGTCATGACAAAGTTGTTTCTTGCTGCAACCTCTATCTTCTCTCTTTTCTTCTGGCTCCCCTCAGTCGGTGGCTTTCCTCAGCCAACAATCCATGTTTCTGGCATCTCTAAATTTCTGGGGTCTTTGCAGCATTGTATGCACTGTACAGTTTCATGCACTGCCCTTTCAAGGGCATAGTGCCTGGCTTCCAAAGCATTCCTCTGAAACCTGGGTGGAAGCCTTCATGAGCTTACAACTCTTAAATTCTGCATGGCTGTGAAACTAGTACCACGTGGATGACATCAAGGTCTGGTACTGACTTGAGCAGTAGTGGGGTCCCTTATATGATGGCTGCAGAAGCTTCTTAGTGCTTGGATTGCTGAACTCCAGGTAGCTAAAATCTGCCAAACACTTCCTTTTTGGTCCTATAGGGAGCCCCAGGGTAGTCTTTCCAGAGCAAAATCTTCTGCCTTTGTGCCTTTTAATTGGTAAGGAGTGGTGTCTTGCTGATTTGTGAGATACTCTCAATGACTTTTTTTTTTTTTTTGTAGAATCCTGATTCCAACTAATTGGCTTCTTTTTAATGCTAATCGCTAATCTCTTTAACAAATATGTGCCTTTCTGCCCCACCTCTGTGGGTCATTCCAATCTGGCAAAACTGAAAAGTTTTTACATCTTTTTCCTCTGACATTTTCTCCTGCTTCTTGGTGTAGAGCTAGATAAAAGCCACAAACAGTACCCATGTCTTAACATTGGCTGCCTGGAGCTCTAGCAGATTAAGTAGTCTGCTGCCCTTAATCTCAGTTTTAGTCAAAGTTTCTGGACAAGGTCAAAATACTGACATGCTTTTTGCCGAGAATAGCACATATGGTTTCTAGACCAATTGCCAATAAAGTTGTCTTTCTCATCTGAGACTTCTTGAGCCTGGCCTCTACAATCTGAATTCTTCTCAGCATTCTGGTCTTCTGAGATACGACCTGAATCTCCCACCAAGCTTTCTTACAGCATTCTAAGTATTCTCTGGCCAGCATCTTCAAACTTTTCCGAACTGCTGCAAACCAGTTCCAAGGATTTCTAAACCATATGACCAGATTAAATCTCAGCGATGACCCAACTACTCTTGTACCAATTTCTGTCTTTGTTAGTTTTTTATCACTGTGACTCAGTACTCAACATCTGCAATTTAGGAGAGGAAAAGATTTATTTCTCTTTCACAGTTTCAGACTGTCTTGGTTGAATCGGGCAGCCAGTAATGCTGGAAACACGTGGCAGAAGCTTTGCTGTTCACAACATGGTACGCAGAAAGCCACGTGAGGGAGGAAAATAGAACTAGTTTATATCCTTCCAGGTCATTACCCAGTGATCCCTGCTTTTTAGGTCAAGCCTCAGTGTTCTGCCCCTTTTGGGTTAAGCCCTTTCCAGTAATCTACTATACCTACTGCATGCTCCTAGTCCACAACACTTCTGTAACCCTTAATCTACCACATGCCTGTTCTTCACCACACACTTACAATCCATCCTCGTGACCAGGCCCACTCTCTTAATATCATATGGAATCTCTAAGTAATATACAGTATTCAAATACATAAGCCTTTTGAGGGAAATTCCAGATTGAAACCATAACAAAGCCCTACCCCTGCATCCCCTTATAATGTGTTTGCCTATAAGGTATTCAAAGAGGTAATTATGTTAAAATAAGGTAACTGGGCTGGGCTCTAGTTCAGTATAGTTGGAATCCTTAGAAGAAACAGTTAGGATACAGACATGTTTGTTATGATTAAAAATATGAATGTTTACATTTAACAATTTTTATTTTCATTGCAATAAAAGACATTGGCACTAAACTTCCTCAAAATATTCCCCCTCTCTTCTAACACCCCACATTCTTGCCACTTTCTGAAGCAGTTCTGGAAGCTTTCTTTTGCATCTTCTGTTTTCCTACTTGACTGCATACATATCCTAAATCAATCTAAAATGTTTGCTTTTCATGGTTATTTTGGCTTGGGGGAAGAGCCAGAAGTCACACAGTGCCAGACCTTGTGAATAAGATGAATGATGACACTCAGTATGTTTTTATGGGCTTGCCTTTCTCTTGGATGGCGCTGCCCAGATGCATTCACTATATATACATGTATACATACATATATATATATACATATATATATGTGTGTGTATATATATATATGTAACACACATGTATGTGTGTGTTTGTGTGTGTGTTTATTCACACTTGTTTTTTTGAGATAGGGTCTTGCTTGATAGTCTAGGCTGATTCTGAACTCACTGTGTATCTCAGGCTGGCCTCAAACTTATGAAAATCCTCCTGCCTTAGACTCCTGAGTGCTGGAATTACAGGTATGTGCCCCCAGTGCCCAGATTATAGCATGTTGGGGAGACAAGGCCAGAATCTTGTACTTGCTAGGCAAGCACTTTAACTGCTGCATTATTCCTCCAGCACCTTTTATTGCACTTTGTAAAATGACTTCCAGAATTGCTTCAGAAAGTGTCAATAATGATGAGTTCTGTGTATTCAAAGCAAGGGAAATTATGGTTTTGGAAGGGGCGGGTAATGGAAGTGTACCTTTTGCTACAATAAATATTTGTAATTTCAACTTTCACCATATATTTTTAACACATCTTAAAACGTGATATCTAATATAGTGGTCATGTTATTTTTGATAGTAGGATAGCCATTAAATATATTCAAAGGACTTAAATATAGAACAATTGAAAAAAAGTAGACATCCCAAAGATTTGGGGAAAGAAAAAGCAATATATGTTTCATATTGTTGTTTTAATCAACTTAATTTTTTATAGGCAGATTAGAATAATAAGTAGAGTGTTGGATGGGCAAAAACTTACAAAACAATAGGAGAGGCAAGAAAAAGATGGGGTGATGAACTATGTAAACTGAAAGTAATGGGATGGTAATAGTGTAGTAAAAATTAGAACTCTTTTCCCTGAAAAGGTATTAGTACAAATTTTATGTCAGTACTCCCAACTATTGATTTTATGGACTAATGGGAAAGAAGTATGAATGAACCCAATCAACTAATAGAGTAGTTGGGAAAGTTAAATTTAATTTTATAATTCAGTCAGACGTACATGAACTGCAAATGTTCATTACCCCTTCCAGTATCACGTTCTTTTGAAGCAACCCACTCCAGACTATAAATTGAGTGTAACCAAGTTACTCTGATTTGCTTAGTTCACTGTGCAAGCTAGCTTTCTACATTTTATTCAGTATTTTAAATTAAAAGGGTTTCTAGGAAAAGTAAATTTATTGACTGGGACTCTTTCACCATAACTATGTTTCCGTGGTTTTGCTTTCCTATTTACTTTCCATCCTGTAAAAATTACAGCAAAAGTCGTATCTATTCTACTAGACCTTGCCCAACTACCAGCCTCTGTGGAGATCTTCCCAACTATTTGAAATCAAAATGAATTCTTGTTTTTTCTTTATTGTGATTGAACTCAGAGTCTTTACTATGACCTACGTCTCTAGCCCATTTTATTTAATTTTTATTTTGAGATAGGGTCTCACCAAGTTGCTAAATTGTCCAGGCTAGGCTTGGACTTGAGATGCTCCTCCCTCAGTTTCCCAGAGTGTTAGGACTATAGGTGTGCACTACACACCTGAACAAAATGATTTTTTAAAAAAAAAATAAAATTTCTTTAAACTTTGTATTGTATTATTGATCAGTAATTATTCCATGACTATGAGTCTTACTCTCTCAATTTAATTTTTTTTTCAGACAGGGTCTTGCTCTGTAGTCCTGACTGGTCCTGAAGTTACTATGTAGCCCAGGCTGACCTCAAATGCAAAGCAGTTCTGCCTTAGTCTCCTGATTGCTGGAATTATGGGCAAGTGCCACCAAGCCCAGGTTACATCGTGCTGGGAAATAGAACTCAGGGCCTTAAGATAGCTAGGTAAGTGGTCTAATTGCTGTGCTATTCCTCCCTCCCCTTACTTTCTTAATTGGGCTGTAAGCTTTTTAAGGTTAAGAATATTCTATATATGTACATCTTTATTATGTGGAGGACAGAGCATTCCTAGCCAGATTCTGGACTAGTGGAAGTTAAAAATTGAACAAAACAGGTTATTTGGGCCTAATTCACATGATGAAAATATCTATTTCGGCCCTTTAAAATATATCTGGTTCTGTCCTTTCTCTGTGTTGTTTTTTTCTCTCTTTGAGGTTAATTTAAAAAGCAATGAATAATAATTTTTGATTTACATGAGAAATAATGTACTGCTTTTCAGAATTAAAACACTACTAAATTATTTTTATGAATACTTCAGGGTATTTGGGAATGTTCTATTTCTGGACAAAATAATTTGAAATAGGATTTTAGTAATTATGTAATATCTATTTAAAAACAAAAGTGAATGATCTTCTCAAACGCTTGTTTTGGTAGTGAATTCAGTCATTGAAAGTGTTTTTTCTCAAGACCCAAAAATGCCAGAGCATTAGCAGCTTTCAGTTTATCCTAAAAAAAGAAAAAAAAAACTTTATTTGAAAGCATTATTGGTTGGTTTTCCCCCATTTTATTAGTATATATATGTGATGCACAATGATTACATTGAACTAGAGTATTTTGCACCAACATTATAATCCCTTCTACTCCCTCTTCTTGATCCTCTGTACCTTCTTTCATCCTCCCTGACTCCCAGTGTCACACACATTTGGCTCTATAAAATGCCTGCATTCTGGGTTTCTCATATTAGGGAAGCTATGTGATATAAAACACTTCCCAGAAGTAATCATCCCCTGGCTTCTAGGCCTATGTCTTGTTTTTTCATGTGGACCTGAATAAAAGGTGAGCTCTTTTAATGTAAAAGAAGTGATGTACATGAAGGTCTAAAATGGGGTTACAAAAGTGTTCAGCTCACAAATTTCACATAAGAAAATGTCTTCATTTTTCTTTAGCTATTCCTTGATCATAATTCAAGTTAGGGTTGCAAGTTCGAAGCAAGCCTGGGCAACTTAGTGGTACTTTGTCTCAAAATTTTAAAAAAGAGCTGGATATGTAGCTCAGAGGTGGATACTCCTGGGTTTGTTCAATGGTCAGCACTCAAAAAAAAAAAAAAAAAAAAAAAAAAAAAAAAAAAAAAAAAAAAAAAGAGATGGTCAGTACTCTTAAAAAAAAAAAGAGACTTGAGAATTAGCTTTTTCATATCCTGAGTAATTTGTAACTAGCCTGTTACAAATACTTTTGCATCTTCTTAAAACTTAGAAATTGGATATTGATTTCTAGATTTTATTTTATTTTGATTTTTCCCATCCCCTGATTTCTAAATTTTAAATGGCTGTGTAGATTTTACTTTATGAATATATTACCATCTCTGAAACTATTTCCCCTAAAGATTGCTTTTCATATTATATTGTAAGCAGTGGTACAATGTGTAACTTTATAGAGAATGTCATTTTGATTTTGTGATAACATTTTTATTGAAGATTTTTTGAAAGCTTGAAAATGATAAGCATATAACAAACTATAGAAGACATTAAATTAAATTCCTAAGTAAAGTCTTAATCGGAATACTTGAAATACATACTTGATATATTCAGGATATGTTACTATGGTTTCTGTTTAAAGTGGCTAACGTTATAGAATGTTTTCTTATTTTAACCTTTATTGTAAAATAAATCCAAACACTAAAAACATTCTCAATACAGCTTTGGACTTTAACAGGTAAATATTTAACAAAAAGTGTCAACAATATTTACATGTGCTGAAGTGGGATAATCTCCATGTTAAACTGTAAAGAAGAATGTTACTGAACCTTAAGGTTGGGAAAGAACCAATGGAGATACTCTTACGTGAAACACTATGAGATTTCCTAGCTAAAAACTTGTAGCTAGTGTGTATCAGAATGAATGAATGCTTGACATCTGTTAATATGCTTCAACACTGTATTTGATGAGCTATGTGTTTAACAGATATGGTAGTGGTGGTGGGAGCTCAGGAAATTCATTGGATTCTATGTAAGCCACTAAGTATGCAAAAGGATTACGGCTAAAATTTATTAGTATTTACTAGGAGATTATATATTCCCTAATGGTCATTTTTGGCTATTCCATACCCCTGGTAGTGATGCAGGATGAAGCCCTTGGGAAAAACTAGTGTTGTTAGAGGATGGGGTAGAAAAGACATGGAAAAGGAGAGGAAACATGAGGCTTCTGAGTCACATTTTAAACTCATCTTGATTCAGGAGCTTAAGGGACAGACTAGGTAGTGATAACATTAGATTTGTCATAATGCTTAAAAAACAAACACTAGATAAAAAAGTCTAGTTACTTGAAGGCTCTGATTCCTTGGGTCTAATTGAGATGTTAATCTTAATATCCAAGTAACTAGAGTCATTATAACTTTAAAAATCAATAACAAATATCATAGAAAAATTGAAATTATTTTTCTTATGATCGCTTTCATATGTAAGCTTATTATGTTATTCATGGCAGTTTTCTTTCTTTGTGTCATGAATTTAGTTATACTAAGGCTAAATTTCAACTGTTTTGTGTTCTTTTGTCTCATTTCATTTCATTTCATTTTTCTACATTACTAGAGGTTGAACCCTGGGCCTTCACAATGAGCTATGTCCCAGCCCTTTTTTATTTTTTACTTTTGAAATAAGGTCTCACTGAATCTCTAAGTGACCACAATGGGCTCAAACTTTCATTCTCTTGCCTCAGCCTCCAACAGTGCTGAAATTATAGGTGTGTACCACCACACTAGGCTCCTAGGCTCTTTAATATTTTAAATGTTGATGAAGATAAATAGTGTTAAAAATATTATGTATAACAATTTCTTTTTTTTTAACATGGACCACAGTACTCTGAAACCAAACCCACTTAAAGCAGGAAATTCAGAAAAAGACAATAAGATAAAAGACATATACCTTTGTTTCTTCATTATATTCTTCCATGGACTCTATAAGCTTCCCAGGTTCTAGCTCACCTAGAGGAAAGGGATAATCAGTTCCCAAAACGACTTTATCCTGAAAAGGAAAAACAAATTTCACTTGTAAATTTGTAGAGTTGCCTACCTATAAACTTTATTATATTACCTTTTTTATAAGAACTCTTACAGTAAAGTAACACATTTCTGACTAATAGAATAATAAAACAACTGAAGATTTTATTCTGACATTTTTCCAACAGGTGTCGCTATTAGGTCTCCTAAAGTTTACAAATCACTCCCCATTCAGAAAGAGGATTTTATTTGATGAAACATATAATCAGATAAAATAAGGATTCTTTCTTAGAATAGTATGCTTCATAGCATAGATCTTGAAATTTTTGAAAGCATAGTGTAGTTGAAAAGAAAAAACTGGTGAGACATTAATAATGGCAGTCTATCAAAATCAAAAATTTTAAAAGCACAGCTGAAATTGGAATTCTTTTGAAAATTTATACACTTAAACTAGAAATAAATACAAGGAAACTAATTATATGATTTGTAACAACAAAACACCAACCTACTGATTTAGCAAATATCTGAAAATAAAGAAGTATAAACAATATTTACATGTGCTGAATTGGAATAATCTCCATTTAACACGGTAAAGAAGAATGTTATTGAGCTTCTATCTTTTTTCTCATTTTTATTAGTATATATATGTGGTCCACAAGGGTTACATTAAGCTTGAGAATTTTATGCACATATATATCAATCAATTTCACATTCCCTTTCTTCGTCCCTTTTTTGCTGTCCCGTGGCCTTCCTTATCTTCCACGACTCCAACTTGACTTCCCCTTTAACTTATTTGTAGTCTAGGTTTCTCATGTTAGAGAAACCATGTGATATTTAGCGTTTTCAATTTGACTCACTTCACTAAGCATGATAGTCTTGAGTTGTGTCCACTAAACCTACAAATAACTCAACTCTACAATTTTTGTATCCATTGATGTATTGATTTTGACATCTTCCACAATTTAGCTATGGTTAGTTGTGCTATAAACATGGGTATACCGTTATCTCTGTTGTATATTGCTTTTGGAAAGATACCCAGAAGCGGTATTGCTGGGCCAAATTGAATATTTATTTTCAGCCTTTTTTTTTTTTTTTTGAGATGGGATCTTGCTCTGTAGTCCAGTCTGGTCTTGAACTCACTATGTGGACCAGGCTAGCCTTGGACTCATGGCAGTCCTCTTGCCTCAGCCTCCTGAGTGCTGGGATTACAGGCGTGAGTATTTTCAGCTTTTTGAGAAATCTCCATACTGCTTTCCAGAGTGTTTGTACCAGTTTAGAATCCCATCAGCTAAGTAAAAGGGTTCCACTTTCCCTCTAACCTATCCAGTCTCTGTTGCTGTTTCACTTCTTGGTGTACACCATTCTGAGTGGGGTGAAATGGTATCTCAGTTTTGTTTTGATTTCTCTAATGGATAAGGATGTTGAACTTTTTAATGTATCTACTGCTCATTTGTACTTTGAGGTTATATTGTAAAGAGGAAAAAAGTCTAGAACAATGTGTCTCTGTGTTCACATGTCATTTTTTACTAAGACTTACAGGCTCACAAATATGCTTGTATTTATGCAGTTTATTTCAGGAATGGTGCCCAAGAAACAAGTATAATGATTGCCCTCATAGAGGAGGTTTGGGGGGTCAAGAGACTGCCTTATTTCTTTCCTTTCCCCTTCCTTTTATTTCCCTGTCTCTTTTCCTTCCCCTTCTTCTCTTCCATCCCTCTCTCCCTCCCTCCCTTCTTCCTTCCTTCCTTCCTTCCTTGACGTAATCATATGCCATATAAATTAATCCTGTTAAAATATACAGTTTAGTGAGTTTTAGTTTTTTTCATGAATTTGTGTGATCATTCCTACTCACTACAGAATGTATTTAAAATCTTTTTTCATCTTTATTATATTTATTATTCTCAAAATAAATTCCATTCTCATCAGAAATGACTTCCAGTTTCCCCTCCAGCTCTTGAAAAAAATGTGAATTTAATGTGTATTTACAGAATTACCTTTTTTTTTACATTTCATATACATGAAATCACACAGCCTGTGCCCTTCTTTTATATAATATAATGCTGTCAAGATTCATCCATAGGATAGCTTGATAACAACACTTCATTCTTTTTTGGGTTGCATACTATTCCATTGGATAGATGTGCCACATTTTGTTCATCTACTCATCAGATAATTGACATTTGTGTTATTTTCTCCTTTTTGGTTTTATGTATAATGCTGCTGTAAATATTTGTATACTAGTTTTTGTGTAAATGTTTTTCTTTTATTTCTCTTGAGTGTACCTAAGGGATGGAATTGTTTGGTCATATAAGTCTGTGTTTAACATTTAGAAGAACTTCTTTTCATAGTAACTGCTGTATTCTACATTCCCATGAGAAATGTATGACTGCTGATTTTTCCAAATCCTCACCAATGTATTTTTATTGTCTCTTACAATATAGCCATCTCAGTGGATGTGTAGTGTCTCATTGTGATTTTCATTAATATTTTTCTCCTTATTGATTACGTGGAATATCTTTTCATGTGCTTATTGGCCATAAGTATGTCTTGCTTGGTGACACTTAGATTCTTTGTGCATTCATGTCCATGTATAATTTTGGTAAATTGAATCTTTTTTCATTTTTTATTTGTCAGTCTAACAGCTTGTTGATTGTTATCAAAAATGACAGATTTCAGGGGGCTGGAGGAATGGTACGACTGTTAAAGCACTTGCCTAACAAATGCAAAGCCCTGAGTTCAATTCCTCAGCTCCACAGAAAGCCAACTGTGGTGGTGCATGCCTGTAATCCCAGCCCTAGAAAGGCAGAGGTAGAAGGATTTCCATGAGTCCAAGGCTAACCTAGCTAGCGTACATAGTGAGCTCAGGACCAGCCTGGACTTAAAAAAAAAAAAAAAGAAGACAGATTTCATCCTTATTCCATTTTGTGTAGCAGATTGCGAAAAAGTGGAAAGCTTTTTTTTTTTAAATTTAAAGATCTAGAACAAGAAAAGGGTGCTGCTTACTTCTACCACATCTATTTAATATAGTACTGTAAGTCCTATCCATTGTAATTAGTAGAAAGGACAATTTGAGATGCAAAGAAGTGAAATTGTCTCTGCTACAGATCATGTGATCGTAATATATAGAAAATCCTAAAGACCTCATCAAAAAGTACTTAGACTGCTATAATTCAATAAAGTTTCAGGAAACAAAATAAACTTGAGAAAATTAGTAGCTAACAGCAAACTATGACAAAGAAATGAAGAAAATAATATCATGTACAGTAAATCACCAAAAATGCCTAGGGAAAAAAATTAAACAGGGAAGTGAAAGAGCTTGAAAATGAAAACTATGAAGTGTTAATGAAATTGAGGACACAAGTAAATGGAAAGATATTCTGTGTTAGAAGAATAGAATGAATTAGAAGAATAATATTGTTAAAAATGTTAAAATAATATTGTTAAGATTTTGTGTAATCCTTATCAAAAATCAATGACATTTTTCACAGAAGTAAAAACCATCTTAAAATTTGTATGGAGGGGCTGGCATGTAGTTCAGCAGTTCAAGTGCTTACCTAGAGAGGGCAAGGCCCCGAGTCCAGTTCCCTGGCACCATAAACTGGGCGTGGTGGCACACACCTGTAATCCCATCCATCACCCAGGAGGGCAAGTCAGAAGGATTGCTGTGAATTTGAGGTCAGCCTGGGCTACATACTAAGTTCAAGACTAACCTGAACTACAGAGTGAGGAGACTCTCTGTCTTATATCTAAACAACAACAGCAACAACAACAACAAAAAACAAAAGAAGATTTCTGAGCCTGGCCTAGTGGCATGGGCTTGTAATCTTAGTACTCTGGGAATATGAGGCAAGAGTTTATTAACATGATGAGACCCTGTTTCATAATAAAAATAAAAAATAATTTGTATGGAACCACAAAAGACTGAATAGCTCTTGCAGCTGTGAGCAAAAACAAAAAGCAGGAGTATCTTACTGCCTGACTTCAAAATATACAGTAAAGCTGTAATAATCAAAACAGAATGATACTGATTGACGTACAGACACATAGATCACTGAAATAAAATAAAGACCCTAAGTTCTATCTCTACTACTGAGAAAAGGGGAAAAAATAAGAAGGGAAAGGAAAATAGAATAGTAATTACCCGAGCCTATAAAGAGATGGGAGGAGACAGAGGGATGGGGAGATTTTGATAAATGAATCTGAAGTTATCCTTAGTAAGAAATTTGGATATGCTGTTATGTAATAGAATGACTATAGATGCAATATGTACTTTACTATGTAATTACTATACATTTGAAGAAAAATTATGTATTTGAGGAAATAGGTATGTTTAACCTGATGTAAGCATTTATACCATGTACACATGTATGAAAACATCATGATACCTCATAAATATGTATCTTCATAATTTTATCAGTTCAAAATAATTTAAAAATTCAATTATTTCCACCACAGTACTTAATATCTAAGTCAAGATATTAAGTAGTGACTCTGATTGGAGTCAAGTAACATTTTTGGCACTGATAATTAGAAGTTGTATCTTGGGCATTAATTGGATACTCTTCACAAATTCTAATGTCTGATTGTTTGACATAGTGTGAAGTTAAGTTTGTCTTTACTTCTGGCTGTTGATAACATTTTTCACCGAATTGCCCACGTCAGCACTTAGAATCATCTTGGACTATTTCCTGCTTTCGCCCTTAAGCATTCATTGGTCACTAAACATTTGGGCTCTGACCTCTATTTCATTTCTTGCTTCTATTATTTTCTTTTCACTTTCCCGATTCTTCCTGGATCCTTACCATCTCTTACCTTGCCAAGTGTGACCTCTGTGGTTCTGAAGCATCCTGCACATATTTTTATTCACAGCCTTTATTGCACTGCTAGGAGGCAATCTCTAGTAATAGTAATATCTAACATTTATTGATTTTTACTAAATTAATCTTTAAAACTTTCTTATAAGATGGGTCATATTATGGACAGGGAAATAGGTGATGGCTTGTCTAGAGTTTTGTAGCTACAAAGTGGAGGCGGGTTGTGTCTCCATCTTCTCTACTCAGCCAAGAACTGGGACAGACAACATTTTCATCTCTAAGCACAAAGTGATATACATGGAATAGATGTATATTGGACTAAATTGGGCCACTATTATCATTTCCTAACTGATCTCTCTGATTCTAGACTCATCCACTTTGATGAATTCTAAACACAAGAAGAATGGTCTTTGAAATACATAAATCTGTCATAACATATTTCTGTTTATAATCCTCCAGTAATTTTCCATTGCCTATGAAGTAGAGCTTAAATTCTTTAACATGGCATAAGTGGCCCCAATAATTGTGATAAAGAATGTGGTTCCTAATCTGAACTGATGCAGAACTTTGTTGGTATGCAGTGACTAACTGCTTTTCCTGGGGGAAAAATTAGCATTCCTGATAGTATAGTTAACATACTTGAGCAGCTTTCTGATAGACAAATGAGATTACCAACTCCTCTTCAGAAACCCCCTGAACTGATTATTAGCCTGTTCTTATTTGTTTATGAATGATAGAGTCTTGCTATGTTATTCAGACCAGTTTTGAACTCTCTATGTAGTGTAGGCTGGCTTTGAACTTGCAATCCTCATGTCTCAGTGGGATTACAGGTGTGTGTCACCATGTGTGGCTTAATTTTATTCTTGAAATTAGTGTAAGATATTTTACTAATAAGATAAAAGACTATCATCTTTAACTAGATGATTTATCTTTTATATGAAATCCATTCTCAACAGTAGTTAGCCATTTTTTCCTGTAAGATATCTTTGCCAAGAATGTTTCTATGATTAGACTTTTGAGAAGACCTCTGCTTTTGAGGAAAATTTGGTATATAAGTCTACAACAAAAATCAGTCTGAAAGTTGTTTTAACAAATGTGTATTTAAAGAGACTATGTGCTTGAGTTTGTGAAAGAAGGAATTGTGATTGTAACAAGGCCCAAAATACTAAATATATTTTAAATACTTTAAATATGACCTTTTGTGAGGATAAATGGCACTTTTCATTTCTACAAAAATTTCCCTAGGTTTTATGAAGACATTTATAAGATTATATGGGAAAGTACATAATAAAGTTTGAATAATTTCCGTGATGACTAAACTGCTTCTAGATTTCTGTATTCATTACTATAAGAAGCCAGGAAAATACACTTGCTGACGGAAGCCCTAAAGACCCAAAGTTATGTCGACTCACGTCTGTGCTGACAGCTGATCTCATTCTGAACTGTCTTCTTGGTATTCACTGGAAGTTCATTTGTCCTTTTTTCTACCTCTTCTTGTTAAAGCTATTTACAATTCCAAAGCACAACATAATTTTTAAAAGTCCCATGCTTGTATCTGTTAGCTACATTGATGTGAAAATTAAATCTAGAAATTAATTTTGTATTCTAGTCAGGAATTGTTCCCTTTTCAATATTACAGCCTTCTCAGATATACATGCATTTAAAGAGGAGGTCTCTTCTGTTTTAATGGGGGAGAAAGCAAATGATTCTAAAACAGAAATAAAAGCCATTCTTCTATAATTCACCCCTCCAGATCAAGAGACTTTCCTGCTTTCCTTCCTAACTTGATTTTGCATGCCCACTGCAGAACATCAAACTCATGGTTTGGCAGCATTTAATTGGTACTATTCAGTAGCTACTGTTCATGAATTCTCTCCATAGGAGGTTAATTATCCACTTGTGATTACTTGTTTTATGATTTAAAAAAAAACTTACTATCTGTACACAATTTATTGAAGACTTATAGTAAACCTTTGGCTATTTCTAGCTTGTTAGTAATTTCTTAACGGGGAGGAAAGCAGGCATAAAAGAACTGGAAATATCATTCTCATTGAGTTTCATATTCTGAGGCAGAGGAGATAGAACAAGAAGAAATGTGAGGGAAGGGACTCCTCAAAAGTTACATGGTCCTACAATGTAGGTCACACAATTATTTCATTGCTTAACACCAGTCTGCTTGATAACTGCTAAATAAATAGTTCAGAATTTTTCAATTCTTGTTTCTGTAACTTATTATTCCATAATTGCATATTGACTATTTCAAAATATATTACATGAGCCATTCTGTGTTATGGAAGTACACAGCATAATCTTGGGTAACTGTTGCTCCATTTTCACTGACCAGAGCTCCTTGGGATAGCCAAGGTTTTGGTCTTAGGTACTCAAGTCACATGCTTAATTTTGGTCTCCACAAGCTGAATTAATTTTTTGTTTTGTGTTACTGGTTCAACCCAGGGCCTTCACACTTAACTACTTCCCCTACCCATTTTTATTTTTATTTTTTATTTTGAGACAGGGTTTTATCAGTTGCTAAGTTGCTAATTTTTCCAGGCTGGGCTGGAACTTTTTATTTTTCTGCTTCAATCTCCCTGTACACAGGCCTGGGCCACAAGGCCTATCTTGAACTTTTCTTTCTGTTCAAGGAAACAGAGAGGATTGTGTTCTCTTGGGATCTACCATGATCATGAATGATTTTTTTTAAACAGTGTATTGCTTTATTTGGGAGGCTGGAGGGAGACACCACACTGAGGGAAGACGTCAATTAAAGGACTACAAAGGCAGAAGCCATTATTAAATTAGTCATACACAAAGTGAGGAACTGAAATCATTTTAAGAGGACTTGACTTGTGAAAGAAAAACTTAATTGCTGTTGCAAAAACATTTTTATGAAGTAGAAATTGATCACAAACCTATTAGTGGAGAATGTTATAGAAAGTGGAAGTACAACTGGTTGTAAAATTGTGCCAGCAGTGTAACAGAACAGTCTCAGATGAGGCTAAGGCCAACACCTAAAGAGGGTGAGAGCCTTGTCTGTGGGGGAATTTTGGATGATGCCTGCAGAGTTATGACACTGTGCATAAACCAGGTTGAATTATTGTCACAAGTGGTATAGAATTTCATAGCGTCAGTTTGTTTCTGCATGTACTTCAGTTTTACAGCATGATGGGCAGAGAATACCTAAACACAGAAGAGAGTGTTCATGCAAGATATCTAAATCCTGAAGATAATGCATGTAGCACTTTCTGCAGCTACAGGTTGGTGGGTTTGCTGAGTGTGGCCCTGGTAGCAACACCTACATAGTGGTCACCACTTTCTAGGTAGGTCTGGTCTCTGCATTTTTTCTTCATTTTCTTTAATCAACTCTGCTGCTGTTGTAGATTCTTAGCAAAAGTGATGAAAAAAATTGTAATCTTTGAACATAGTACTCTGGCAATCGAGATGTTTGAAACCATTAGTCTTCTGGGGTGAAGAAAGCACTGCGAGACACTTAGAGCTCTGGCTAATAAACAAGGTGGTTACAAACTTCCTAGCTTGAAGATGTGTACAACCTTTCTGATCAGGTCATCATAGGAGGTCTGACTAAGATGGTTTCAAAACTAACATATGAAAACTCTGGTTCTGGGGTGATGTGAATAGTCCAGTAAGTTCCATCCGATTTCATTCCATTGAATACCCACAAGGACTGGACAGTGTGGCATCAAGACAGAACCTGTTATCAGGTCATGAATTCTACTCTCAGGAGTGACATCCTTTGCAGTAACACCATCTTTTCATGTAGGTCCATAACTGCTAGATTGAGCTCACTTATCAGAATCTTCAGGGTCTGATCTGGCTGGCTGATCACTGGACTCTCTGGGAAATACATAGTATACAAATACTAACAGTCAGAATTCAAAAGTCCTGTACAGTATGTTGCTGCATTTGGGAAAATCACGTCAGGAAACTCTGATTTCTTCCTGGAAATTCCTGTGTGGGTACCCTTGGTTAGAGGGCTTCATGAAATTCTTAGAGAATGAAGGAAGCTTTGAGTTGAGTGGAATCCACTGTAGTCCCTAGCAATCTTCTGCAGGTGAACCAGCGCTTTCAGTAACGGGGTGGTACCACATGTCTTCAAAATGAAACGTCTTGTGGAGACAAACATGCTGCCCTCACTGAGCACATGAGCTTCCTGCTCGTCAGCTTTTGTTACACTTAGGATTGAGCACTGCCCATCTTTCACAAGGACATCCCACTCGGATCTTGGGATCGTGCGGAGATCGCCAGGCCCAGGCTTGGCATCTGGCAGCTGACGAGAGAACCAAACCTCCAGCAGCTTCCTGGTGCCTTGGGAAAAACGTGCAGCTTCCATCACCGTGAGACGAACAACCAACAACCACAGAAAATCAACTACGTTAAATCTTCTGCAGGCGCCACCACGAAATGCAGATTGTTCAGCTGTGTTGCTTTATAAAGTTCAGGTTCCTTTTTTATTTATTTATTTTTTGCTCTAAGTTTATATTAACTTTTAAAAAAGATATATAAAAATTTCCTGACTTTTTTTATAAGCAAAAGTTAAATGTGAGTCCGTTGAAAATAGAGGTGGATATAGTTCAGCACCTGGTAGAACGCTGCTTCCGGTTGGAGAGAGTAGAGCGAGTGCAAGCTAAAGTCGCCAGCCGTATTGGGTAAGCCCATGAATGAGTTTTTAAACATACATATTCTAATATGGTAATGTAGCATTTCACAATATCTACATTTCATTAGGATCGTCTGAAGATTCTTTTATGACCAAAGGAATTCTCATAGTGGGCATTAGGTGTAAGAGTTGTCTTTTCTGGGACACTGAAAGCCTAACTTCCAGACATGGCTATCCTTATTGGCAACAGCATGTGAGTAAGCCTGTTGGGTTTGTCAGCATCAGCCCTGTGCTTCCATGCATGTTTCCATTCCCAAAGCTGGGAGCAGTACACATCTCCCTGTGAGGTCAGAGACTTACTGAGCACATAATAATAATAATGATTAATATCCCTGCCAGAGAAAAGGAAGAAACTGCCCACCTACTGAGATATAGTAACCTTTCCTCATTTTTCAAGGGGTGCTTCAAGTCTTGAAAGATGTAACTTACTAAGTAAATTCTTATATAGAAGAGGGTTTCATTTTTCTTCTAGAAAATGAACAAGTAGCCATCTTCTCATTAGCATACCTCATCACTAGCATTGGCAGCTCATGCACCATAGCTATCTTACAGCATAGGTTCCTGCCCAAAATGCAGTGTATCAGGGATTCAGTTTATGCACTGACACTCAGTTTCCTAGACAAAGAGGTGGATTTAATTCAATAGTGCAAAATAAAATTAGCCTTGTGTTTTTAAGTCAATTAAACATTTACACTGTCTGTAAAGCACTGGCATGAGTGGCGCTCTGATGTTTGTGCAGTCCCCTGGTATGGTATTGTATTAACTCTTCACATCAACTCTGCCTGGTTATCATCCCATTTTACTATTGTGGAAACAAGCGGAGAAGCAGATGTGACTTGATACTTAAAGGCCACCAAGCTAACAATTATTAGAGTCAGATTAGTGACTTGCTTCTAATGAATACAGTGTGTTGACAGTAATGTCTACTAGTGATTTGTAGCCTAGGTCATAAAAAGGAGGTCTTTTAAAGTGAGACGATGGACTTTCAGGAGAGGGAAAGATGTGTAGGGTAGGAGGTTGAGGGGGTGGGAATGGGAATGGGTTATGATATGAAAAATACTTTTTAAATTCTCAAAAAATTTAAAAAAGGGTAACTTCTGCCTGGTGGGCTGGTGCTCCTGTGCTGACACACTCTTTCTCCTTCTCACTTCTTAACCCCTATTTCTCCAGTCACTCATTTTTGGGGGAACAAGCTGCTATTGATAGGAGGGCACTCAAAGTTCTATAGAGAGATTCACTTAGGGAGGAGCGGAGGCTTCACACCAAAACCCAGCACCCAGCACCGGTGGGTCTGTGATGAGTAAAAGATATCCTGGAAATAATTCTCTTATCCTTAGTCAAGCCATTGGGTGATGGCAGTCTTAATTGATACTTTGCCTGCAAGACGCTTAGTCAGTTAAGCTGCTTCTAAATTTCTGACACACAGACACTAAGAGATAATAGAGGTTGTTTTGTTGTTTAATCCACTAAATTTTGAGGTGATTACTTATGCAACAATAGACCTAGCCAAAATTGTTATAACATGGCAGATGAACAACTTCTGAAAGATCAATCCCTCTAATACGTATTTTCTGTGATCCTGTTGGTATAGGGAGGCAGTAAAATTTTCTATTTTTTACAGTGGTGGACTGATAACATAAAACTAGCATTTTTCATGATTTTCCTAAATTTTTATTAAACACATTGTACCATATTTTATAGGATATTAACTAATAGTAAATTTACATTTACATATTTATTTTTTTCTTCAATTTTTCATAAAAAAATCACGACATAAAATATAACTTTTTTGTATATACATGAATTCCAAATTGTGTAACACATGAGAAACATGGGGTTTGGGGAATGAGTGAGTGTCTGTGACCATTCCTTTTTCAGGTATTCACTCCTTTCCTATCTGACCTTTGCTTCTCTTTCTACTCTGCCATTCACGTTTGGGCCTTTTTATGTTATTATTTTTGTTCATTTTAATAAGAGGGACACCCATCTATAGTCATTATTTTGTACTTGGTCCATTTCACTGAGCATTATTGACTCTAGGTGGCCCTATTTTCGTTCGAATTCTTCATATCTGTCTTTCATTATGGCTGCATAGTATTTCATTTTGTATAGATACCACATCTTCTTTAACCATTCCTGTATGGATGGGCAGGTAGGTTGCTTCCAGGATTTGGCTATTGTGAATTGTGCTTCTGTAAACATGGATGTGCATGTGTCTTTTTGGTATGTTGACTTTGTTTTGGGAAATGCCCAGTAGGACAGCAGCTGGATCTAATGGAATTTCCATTCTCAGCTTTCCAAGGAACCTCCAGACTGCTTTCCATAATGGTTGTAGCAGCTTATATTTCCACCAGCAGTAGATAAAGTTCCTTTTTTTCAAACCCTTGCCAACAATTGTTTCTTGAGTTCTTGATGTAGCCCATTCTCACTGGAGTGAAGTGAAACCTCCAATGTTTTTATTTGCGATTCTCTGATGGCCAATGATGAAGAACAATTTTTCATATGCTTGTTGGCCATTTGTACTTCTTCTTCTGAGAATTTTTTTTTTTTTTCATTTTGGCTGCCCACTTCTTGATGGGATCTTTTATTTTAGGGGTTTTATGTTTTTCAGTTCCTTGTATATTCTAGATATTAATCCTTTGTCTGAAGTGTTACTGGTGAATATCTTTTCCCACTCTGTGGGTTGTCTCTTCACCTTGTTGGTTGTTTCTTTTGTGTGCAAAAGCTTTTAAATTTAGTGTAGTCTCATTTGTGATTTTTGCTGAGATTTCTTATGCAGTTGGTGATCGGTTCAAAAAATCCTTTCCTGTCCCTATATCTTCTACAGTTTTAACTATTTTGTCTTCTAGTAAGCTCAGTGTTTCTGTTTTGATGTCCTGTTCTTTTATCCATTTTGATCTGATTTTAGGGTGTGGAGACAGATATGGGTCTAGTTTCATTCTCCTGCATGTGCCAATCCAGTTTTCTCAGCACCACTTGTTGAAGATGCTGTTTTTTTCTCCAGTGGATTGTTTTGGCCCCTTTGTCAAAGATCAGGTAACTAAGGGTGTTTGGGTTTGTCTCAGTATCCTCAATTCTGTTCTACTGGTACTCTTGTCTGTTCTTATATCAGTACCATGTAGATTTAATCACTGTTGCTTTGTAATATTTTCTAAAGTCTGGGATTGTGATTCCTCCAGCTTTGTCCTTGTTACTCAGAATTTCTTTAGAGATTCTGTTTATTTTTTTTTCTGGTTTCATATAAATTTTAATTTTTTCTACTTCTGTGGAGAATATAGTTGGTATTTTGATTGATAATACATTGAATCTGTAAAGTAGCTTTGGGAGTATGGCCATTTTGACAATATTAGTTCTTCCTACCCAAAAACATGGGCTATCTTTCTATTTTCAAAAGTGCTCTTCAGTCTCTTTGTTTAGGAGTTTGTAGTTTTCTTTGTATAGGTCTTTAGCCTCTTTTGTGAAGTTTACTCCTAAGTATTTTGTTTTTTGTTGCTTTTGTGAAGGGGGTTGTTTTCTTGATTTCTCTCTCTTTGGATTTGTTATTGGTGTATAGGAATGCTATTGATTTGTGAGTATTGATTTTGTAACATGCTACTTCACTGAATTTATTTATTTTAAGAGTCTTTGGGTGAAATTTTTTTGGGTCTTCTATGTAGAGTATCATGTCATCTGCAAATAGGGGTATCTTTACTTCTTCCCTTCAGAGGCATATTCCTTTTCTATCTTGCTCTTGCCTGATGGCTCTTGCCAAGATTTCAAGCAATATGTTAAATAGTAAGGATAACAGTAGGCATCATTGTCTCATTCCTGAATTTAGTGTGAATGCTTTCAGTCTTTCTTCATTTAGGATTATATTGGCTGAGGGGTTGTTATAAAGAGCTTGAATCATGTTGAGGTAGGGACCCTCTATTCCTATTTTCTTCGTAGGCTTTATCATGAATGGGTGTTGGATTTTGCCCAGTGCTTTTTCTGCACCCATTGAGATAATAATCATATGATTTTTATCTTTACATCTGTTAATGTGGTGTATTACATTTATTGATTTGCTGATGTTGAACCATCCCTGCATGTTTGGGATGAAGCCCACTTGGACATGGTGTATAATCTTCCTTATGATTTGCTGCATTCTCTTAGTAAGGATTTTATTGAGTATTTTTGCATCTGTATTCCTTATCAATATGGGCCTGTAGTTTTCTTTTTTTGTTGTTGTTGGGTCTTTGTCTGGTTTTGGAATTAGAGTTATACTTGCTTTAAGAAATGAGCTGGGCAGTGTTCCTTCCTTTTCAATTTATTAACAAAAGTTCAGTGAGCATTGGTACTCAGTCTTCTTTAATTTTTAAATAGAATTCTGCTGGGAGTTATGGGCTCTTCTTGGTTGAAAGTGTTTTTATTACTTCCTTGATTTCATAGGTGGATATTGGCCTATTCAGGGTTTAATTCCTTCTTCATTCAGTTTTGGTGGTTGACATATAATTAGGAACTCATCCATTTCTTTTAGATTTATAAATTTATTGGAGTACAAATTTTCAAAGTAACTTCTTATTATCCTTTGGAGTTCCTTGTTATGTGTTATAATTTTGTCGATTATGTTGATGCAGATTTTCTCTTTCCTTTTTTTTTAAGTTTAGCAAGTGGTTTATCTATCTTGTTTATCGTTTCAGAAAATCAACTTTTTTCATTTATTTTTTGTATTTCTTTATTTTTTTAGTTTCTGTTTCATTGATTTCAGCTCTGATCTTTATAATTTCATTTCTTCTGTTAGGTTTGGGGTTGGCTTTTCTTCTTTTTCTAGTGCCTTGAGTCATGAGGTTAGATTATTTATTTGGGATTGTTCAATTCTTTTTATTTGTGTATTTATGGAAACGAATTTTCCTCTTAACACTTCTTAATTGTGTCCTAGAGATTGCATTGTGATGTGCTACCATTGTTTGTCTGTGTGAACTTTTTTATTTCTTCCTTGATAGCTCCTGTAACCCAATGCTTATTTAGAAGAGTGCTGTTCAGTCTCCAGTGATTTGAGTTATATCTTTTGATTGTGTGGTAGTTGATTTCTAGTTAAATCAATTATGATCAGACAAGGTACATGGGATTATATCAACTCTCTTGTATTTGTTTAAGCTTGTTTTTATGACGTAGAATGTGCTCTAATTTGGATAATATTCCAGGGGCAGCTGAGAAAAATGTGCATTCTGTTTTTGTTGGATTAAAAATTCTGTATTGTGTCTTCAGATCCATTTATTCTATAATGTAATTCCGATCTGCTATGTCATGGTTGATTTTGTGTGTTGTTGATCTGTCTTCTTGAGATAGAGGGGTACTAAAGTCCCCCACTATTACAATACTAGAGTTTATTTATTTATTTTTTGAGGTCCAGTAGCTTTTGTTTTATGTAGTTTGGTGTACCATTGTTTAGAGCATAAATGTTTATGATTGTCAGCTCTTTTTGCTGGATTGTTCCCTTTACAAGAATGAAGTGACCTTCTTTGTCTTTTTTGACCAACTTTGACTTAAAGTCCACTTTGTCAGCAAAGAGTGTGGCTTCACCTACTGTTTTTTTGGTCCCCCAGTTGAGTGGAATATAGAACTCTAGACTTTTATTTTGAGTCTATGTTTATCTTCATGCTTGAAATATATCTCTTGTAAGCAACATATGGTTGGATTGTATTTTTAATTCAGTTAGCCAATATATGTCTTTAGATTAGTGAGTTGAGGCCATTAGCATTAGAGTTATGATTGATATGTGTCTTAAGACCTGCCATTTTGTGACCCTGTGAATATTCAGCTGTTTTGTTAATCTATTTTTTAGATGTTTTCTCTATTAAGGATAAACCTACCACCATGTTCTTTGTTGTGGTTGTTTCCTGTTTTCTGTATCCAGCAGACTTTTCTTCTTGGTAGTGATGATTTTGGTTGTCATAAATTTCTACAAGGTTTCTTTGTCATGGAAGGTTTTTATTTCATTGTTGACTTTAAATGATATTTTTGCTGAGTACAAGAGTCTTGGTTCACAGTTATTATTTTTTAAGGCTTTGAGGACTTCACTCTAGGCTCTTCTGGCTTTTATGGTTTGTGTGCTGAGAAGTCTGCTCTTACCCTGATAGTTTTGCCTTGATATGTCACTTGCTTTTTTTTCTTCTTACAACTTTTAGAATTCTCTCTTTGTTTTGTATTTCCATAAGTTTTATTATAATATGTCTAGGAGAGCTTCTGTTTTGGTCGTATCTACTGGGTGTATGATATGCTTCTGTCACTTGTGTGTCTGCTTCATTTTCTGTGTATGGGAAGTTTTCTATTATGACATCAGCAAACAGATTTTTTAGACCTTTAGTTTGGATTTCCATTTGTTTTTTTATTCCTGCTATTCTGAGATTAAGTTTGTCTGAGTCTTCTATAATCTGTAGCATTCCATTACCTTGTTGATGTTGAATTATTTCATGGTTATTAAGAGTCTGGCCTAGTCTTCTATTCTTGTCTTCTAAATTTGAAATTCTCTCCTAATTTTGTGTCATTCAGTTCCATATGCTTTCAATGGAACTTTTCACCTCTTGATTCTTGATGTTCTTTTTTCATCTCTTCTGATTTTTGATATTTAGTCTTTTTTTTTTTTTTTTTTTTTTTTTTTTTTTTTTTTTTTTTTTTTTTTTTTTTTTTTTTTTTTTTTTTTTTTTTTTTTTTTTTTTTGGAGACAGGTTGTTACTATGTAGCCACAGCTAGCCATGGGCTCACAGCAATCCTCCTGCCTTAGCCTCCCAAATGCTGGGATTACTGGCATGTGCCACCACACCTGGCTTATGTGGTGCTAGAGAACTGAACTCATGGCCTTGTACTTGCATTGTGCCATTCCTCCAGCCCCATCTCCTCATATTTTTGGAATTCTTTATTGAACTTGTCATTAATATCCTGTGTTGACTTCTGTAATTCTGCTAGATTTGCATTTGTTTCTTCCTTAAGTTCTTTGGTTAAATCTTTTTTGAATTCTTCAAGTACTTTGCATAAATTATTGTTTGAGTCAGTCTTGTGTTCTTCCAGTAAGCTAGCTATTTCGTTCTTTCTTTCTTTCTTTTTTTTTTTTTGAAGTTGAGAAATTTTGGATCTTCCTCTGGCTCAACCTGAGTTTTTCTTGGTGGGGTGGGGGTTTTTGTGGCATCTTGTTCCTGTGTTTTCTCATATTGCTGTTGACTTTTTCTTTGACTTGCTGTGGTTACTCTTTGAGCAATTTCTATTTTTTGATGGTGAAGAATATTGCTCTATGGGTGTGTATTATGTTGTTTCTGTCACAGAAGTGGGATTCCTTGCTACAGAACAACTAGTTTGTTCTTTCCCACTTGATAGTTGCTACAAGGTCTATTTTTTGAGAAGTTTTTCTGCTATGGAAGCTATCAGGCATGGCACCCTCTCACCTTCTGACAGGTAGTGTAGGGAGTGGATTCTTCTGGATGCCTCCAATGATGGGCAGTGATTAGGCCCACCCACGTCGGCTCTGAGGTGCAGGCAGGGGTCTGGGGGCAGTTACATGGATGCCTTTGGAGTGCAATAGTGATGGGTGCTGAGTAGGTCCCATTGCGTCTTACTCTGTCACATAGGTGAGGGTCTGGGCATTGTTTTCTGGGTGGACCTGTTGTGGAGCTGTGATGGGTGTAGAGTGGCCCAGGTGTGTGGTCTCCGAGGTGTGGGTGAGGAGTTTGGGTGCAGCTTCCTGGATGCCTCTCCACAGCAAGTGATGGCGGTGGAAGGAGACATAAGATCCCGAATTGCAGAGTGATGGTGGTAGTGGGCAGGGGTACCTGGGCTCAGTCCACAGTAGGTGAAGGCAGCGGGCAGTGAAAGCTAGGTTTAGTCTGCATGGAGAGAAGACTGCAGGCCTGGAGGCCCTGGCCTGTGTCCGCAGGGAGTGCTGCCACTAGTGGCAGACTGGAAGACCTGGCTGTGCCTATGTCCATTGCAATCAATGATGGCAGGTGGAGACACCCTGGCCTCCACAACAAGCTATGGCCATGGGCAGGGAGACTTGCCCTTGATCCAGTGGGAGCAAAAGCTGTGGACAGGGAGACAGCAGCCCTAGTCCTCTACACCAGATTGTCATCTTGGGTCGAGACTCTAGCCTAGCTCTATGTTGAGAAATGATGGCTCTGGGTAATGTGTGCCTTCCTCCACAGCTGGTGATGGAGGTGGAAAGGAAGAAAAGGCACTGAATTGCAGGGGTGGTGGTGGTGGTGGGTGGGGATACCTGGCCTCAGTCTGAAAAACTAGCATTCTTTGCATTTTTCTTTAACAATAAATAAATTGAAAGTGAAGAATTTTAGAGATGGAAGGAAGGAAGCAAAGAGATTATATAATTTAAATCTTCACTGACTAATTAGTGTAGTATTTTAGAAATAGTAGGTACTCAAAAATGGCTTTGCCATGTATACGTATTATGATACTGTTTAAAATTATAATCTATCAAAATAATACCTAAACATAGTTGATGAAATATATTATCAAAAGCAGTCCTGTATCCACTTTTCCACATGTTATTCCCCAAAGCAGCCATGTTTGTCTTTTTTTAACTTGTGTCTTCTGGTAGCTACCTTTTTATTCTAACCTGACAGATTTTGGTGTCATTTTTTCCTTGTCTGTTTATTTGTAAGATCTGACCCAGGGACTTCACCTCATGTTACTTCTCCAGCCCATTTTTCAGTTTTGATTTTGAGACAGTGTCTTGTTAGGTTGCCCAATTTGGGCTTGAGGTTGTGATCCTCCTGCCTCAGCTTCCCAGAGTACTGACATTATAGGCCTATGCCACCAGGCTGAGCAACAAACCCATTTCTTGATTTATTAATTTCAGAGAGTATTTACTGATTTCCCATGGTGGCTATTGAGCTTTTCTTGAGTTCAACCTCTCTAATTTCACAATAGAATTATAATTTTCAATTAAAATAATATTTATCATTTATACTCTTTTTTAAACTATAAATATTGCCAAGTGCTGGGTCAGATGGTGCACAATTATTATGTGCCACTGTAAGATTTTTTGAAGTTATATTCTTTTCTTTCATTTGCCTTATTTTTAAATGTATGTACTATTTGTTCCTAAAGCATCAACAGACCTACCTAATGTCTGGCCATAATTTTGGCCAACTATCAAATGCAAAATAATCTATTAGTTTAGTATTTTTCCCTCCTGGAGACATTTATCCACCACAAACTCTTCTCTTGCTCTAAACTGGACTGATTATTCATTTTTTCTTTTTTCTTTTTCTGTTTTGGTGCTGGAGATTGAACCCAGAACCTTGAGTGTGCCAGGCAAGTGTTCTACCACGGAGCTATATCCCCAGCCCTGGACTGGCTATTCTGTTGCTCAAGTGCCCTGGTAGGACTTTGCTTAGCCTTTCTAAGTTTGGGATTATTTTAAAAAGAGAATCTGCTGGTGTGAATATAACTAGAATGAGGAAGCATTAATATTTTTAGAAGAATTCTAAATTATAAGTATCTATGGCTTCTATGTTCTGGGTTCACCAGCTTGCAAGGTCACAAAAATGAGGTTACATATACTTTTGATGCTTCAAATAATATGAGTTCAACTCTTCATAATTTGAATTCAAGATTTCATTACCATAACCTTGGCAAAGTGCCCTCTGAGTTTCTGTAGGGAGCCCTTACAGAGGAGTGTTCAATATATACTTATCAACTCATGTATCCATTGTTTGCTATGAGGTGTTTGCCATATTCTTCCTCTTCTGCTTTGGCTTCTTGGCCATTGTTATATCACCTCGGGAACTATTTGAAGGTGGTGGAAGTACCTGCTGATGGTATCACTCAGGATGGTCTTTTCATGTACAAAGTTATTTTCTCCTGATGTTTCCATTTCCAGGAACACTAGGAGGAATTAGACTTAATGGGATGTAAAGAGAATGACCCTTTTCCCTCTTGCCATCGCTTCCCCTCCTCCTCGCTTCCACTGCTGAAAGCACATAGTCCCCAAAGTCACTTTCAGCTTTTTAGTTTTCTTATTATATACTCCCCCATCACCATTCAAAAAAGAATCAGTAGTCACGACCAACTACTGACTACTCATCTCTACAGGGACAGCACAGAAATTGGATAACTCACAGATGCTGCTCAACTGCATTCAGTAGTATCCCTTATCTGAGGTTTTGCTTCCCAGGGTTTTAGTTACCCTTAGTTAATAAGATCCTAAAACTATTAAATGGAAAGTTCCGGAAATACACACTTTACAAGTTTTAAGTTGTGTGAAGTTCTGAGTAGCGTGATGAAATCTTCCCTGCCTCATTTTCCAGTGTGGAATGGACTCATTCTCTCTTCATCATCTCCATGCTTTGTAGCAGGCTTGTCCAGCCTGTGACCTCCTATTTTTTGCCCTTATTTTTTCTTGAGTGAAGAACTGTCTTGAGCCACATATAAAATAGGTAGCATAGTTAATGTATTTCTATAAACACTAAAACTTCCATAAAATTTTTTTCATTATAACTTTAAAAAAGGGTAAAAAATGGTGGGAACAGGTGTGGCAAGCCTGCAGTATAGTGTACCCACCCATTAGTCTCTTAGCAGCCATCTTAGGTTGACTGCAGCATTGCAGTGCTTGTATATAGGATTTGGTACCATCTGTGGCTTCAGAAATCCACTAGGGATCTTGGAATAGAATTGGTTAGCTCTTTTGCTGGGACAAGATACGTGACATTATCAACTTGAAGGAGAGAAGCTGTGTTTTTTGGTTCAGTTTCAGATGTTTCCATCCTTGGTCACCTGGCTCCAAGGCAGGAACATCATAGCAGAAGGGTATAGTGGAACAAAGCTACTCACTTCATGGCAGGTGGGAAGCAGAGCACAGGGCATGAGTGCCAGTGGGAGATACGGTTTCCTAAGACATGCCCCAGTGACCCACTTACTCCACCTATAACAGCACATCATTTAAAAATACCAGTGGATTAATTCAGTAATAAGTACAGCATCAATATCATCTGATCACCTCTCCAAAAGTCTCTCAATGTAATCAGATTGACAATTAAGATTAATTGGCACAAAATATATCCCCCATGGATAGGAGGGACTGCTATAATTTATTATCAAACTAAAATGTTTTATTATTTATAGTCTAATGATTTTTCTCAAAACAGAGAGTCAGCATTAAAGTGAGATGAAGTCCCAGAAGCCATCCAAATGGGAGACACAGCTTACCTTTCCTATGATGTCCACTAACAGCTTAAGGGACCGAGAATCATGAACCAAGGAATCTGTGTAAAAGGAGCCTAGATATTTCTTTGGGTCAATTGGATTATCCTGGGCACACAGATCTGGGCGCATGTTGAATCCATGGGAGATTCTTCCCACTGTGAAAGGGAATGCACCACCTGCAAATAAAACCCCATTAGTAAATGGCAAGTGGCTAGAGTGGATTAAAAAGGATTCCTTTTCACTCTGGATGTTTTAAGTAAGGAGAAGTTACTGTAGCCCAGCCAATGAACATAATTTACAAAGGACCTGCTGGGTTCCAAATAGCGGCAGTTGATCGAGAAGAAATGACATAACTTTTCTGAAAATTCAGCTTAGAAAATTATCTCAAAGACAGAATTATATGAAGATCAGTGTTTTCAATTTAGTATGATTGTCATAGCAAAAATATAAAGAAAATATATCGTTGAAGTCCTGATACCATATTTATAAAATGTAATGCCATGCACAGAGCCATAAAAAAGGATGGAGCTCTGTACTTATTGACATGGAAAAAATGTCTTCTCTATGCTAATAAGAAAGAAAAGCAGATCAGAGAACAACATGTATACTTTGATTTTGTGTGTGTGTGTGTGTGTGTGTGTGTGTGTGTGTGTGTGTGTGTGTGCAAAGTTACAATGAAGGTTATCTACTGGGACCAGGCAGGAAATACAGAGCAATAAAATAGGAAAATGGGAGGGACTGAAGAGCTTTTAGTTTGATTAGAGGAATTAAAAAAACAAAACAAAACAAAAAAACTGCAAGCCAAATGAAACTTGTTTATAAAAATGAAATTTAGTTCATAGCTATTACATGACTAGAATTATGGCTGGAAATATGTTATGGACTCAGTTGTATTCCTCCATAATTTCTGTGTTGAAGCTCCAGTGTGGCTGTATTTGGAGACAGGATCTTTAAGGAAATAATGTTTTGTGAGGTTGGAAGGTGGGGCTCTAATCCAAAAGAACTGAAGATCTTCCTCTTACAAAAGGACAAAGAGACACGAGTACTTTCTTTCACCCTTTCCTGTTCTCCTCGTCTTCTCTCTGCCCATGTAGAGAAGGGGCCATCTATGAGCTTGAAAGAACGCTAACACTGGAAACCATACCTGCCAACATTTGTTCTTGGAACTCCAGAACTGTAAAGAGAGTATCTGTTGTTTAAGCCATCCAGTCTGTGGTGTTTTGCTATAGCAGCCTAAGCTGATTAATAAAAACAGAATCTTACCTCCATGGGCAAAACACACTTTGAGTTTGGGAAACTTCTCAAACACTCCACCCATGATCATGGAACAAATGGCCATGGTGGTCTCTGCTGGCATTCCTGAAAGAAGAAATAGTTGTAGCGTTCAGATTTGTCCCCTTGACCAAGCAGATGCTCAATGACATTAGTGGCCAGGAAGCAGCAGATTAAAATTGTCAATGCCAAGAGACATGAGGCCCCCGGGCCAGCATGGTTTCCCTGTAAGCAGGCCATTATTTTGAGAAAGAGAATCATTGGGAGTTTCCTGTTTGCCATTTGTTGGGAAAGCAGAGTGGTGACAAGAACAGTTGAGAAACAGAATGACCTTGCTTTTGCCCTGATTCTTCTGACTAGTTTTAAATGCAGTGAGGCAGCAATCTGTGATTAATGCTAGTTCTTTCAGTTTTCTTCCTCCTGGCCTGTGATAAGTTATTTAATGTTTTGAGTCTGCATATCTTGATCTGTAGAAAAAACTGTTGCTTATTTTGGAGAGCTTTTGTGGAGTTTTGCAAGTAATGATGTCAGCAAAGTTCTTAAGAAGAACTTCACATTGGAAATTCTCAACAAATATTAGTTGCCTGCCTGTGTCTCAATTTACTCATCTGTAAAATGAAAAAAGTGATGACATCTAGCCAGTGGGTTGTTTTGAGGATTCAGCACATAGCACCTGGCATTTAGTTATTACTCACTAAATAGTAAATATTGTTATTCTTGACAAATATTTTCTGCCTTTTGGAGCTAAGGTTGAAAATCATTGTGTTAATATGAATCATTTCAAGTGTTCCATGCTCCTGAAAGAAGCAGTCTATGGTGCCTTCATCTGTAAATTGCCAGTTTGGGCTAATTACCAGATAACTGCTTTTCAAACTGTAATCTAGATATTGCTGATTACTCCACCAACACTTCTTGTAGTTTTCAGAGGAGCCTGACTTTGGACTGCTAACTAGGGCTTTACTAGACACTCATTTTATCTGTTTCTGCTCCACAAGCAGAGATGCCCCTAGCTCCCCAGCTTCCTGGGAATTCTGGAAATGTGACAGATTTTTATCCATCTTGGAGTATGTTTTGGCAGGCTTTCTGAAGGCAACTTTATGACAGCACCATTTTCTTTTGGATCTGTGATTCTGCTCCCGATTTCTTGAACCACAGCCTCTAAAGCTGTTCTTTATACCAAAGCCAAAGTTACATTCATAGTAAGAATTGGATCATGACCCTTCTTTCCTCCAATTCACTAACAATCACATTTATAATCATAATAAAATTCAGAAATTGGCCGATGTTTATGATCTGAATATTTGAATATCATGCCTTTCTTTGACCAAAATATGAACTCTATGAGGGCAGAAGTTTTGTTCCTATCTGTATCCTTAGTGCTAACGGAAGGCTCGGCATGCTGGATAAAATGATTACATGCAAATACTCTGTTTTATATGGGAAGTTGTAATCTATAAACTTGTAAGACTTGTCAACGTTATGTGAATCAGAATGAGATTGGAATCTACACAATATCATGTTTTTGAGCAATGACTAGTAAAAGGCAATGAGTGGGGAATGGTAGAATCTTCCTTTATTAAATAATTTAGTCTCTACCAGGAGTCAGAGAACATGTAAAATATTACAGCAAAAAATCCTTGAAAGGAATCAAGACCATCTCTCTCATTTACAGATGAGGAAGTAGGGCCCAAGGTGGTAAAGGGATTTTCTACAGATTATTTTTCCATTTATTTACTTATTTGGGGCAGTGTCTTTCTCTATAGTCCAGTCTGGACGCGAACTCACTATGTAGCTCAGGCTGGCCTCAAGCTCAAGAATTCTGCTTCAGCCTCCCAGGTGCTGGGATTACAGGCGTGTGCCACCACACATGGCTTATATGGTGATGTGGAGTCAAACTCAGGGCCTTGTTCATGCTAGGCAAGAGGTTTAACCACTTAGGTATAATCCCCAGTCCTGGGATTTTTTTAAAAAAACCAGTTATGCAATAAAACAGACCAAATATTTCTTCATTTGATTCTTAATTGTGGTACTTTCTATTTTGATTACTGTATAATTACTAATTGGACTGGAGAAAGGATGAATGGGTAATGATCCTCCTTAAAGTCTAACACTTTCCATTTAGGGACTGATTGCTCACCGGGCTGCTAGATTAGCTGCACTTTGTGATTGTAGCTCCAGAATTTTACATCTGTTTGCCATGTTCTTATTTGAATGGATATTGAGAAATTGACCAAATGGAGTTCTTTTTTCTTGTTCCTTTTCTGTCACTCTCATGTGAGATGATGAATAAAAATAATGCAGAAGTTGAAGGGCAAAGGAGAGAGGCAAGTAACAGGAACATTGAAATGATCAAAGACTTCAGGATTTTTGGGTGGTAGCAATTGATCTTAGGCTTATAAACACATTTTATTTTTTTTGAGACAGGGTCTTGCTTTGTAGTCCAGGCTGGTCCAGAACTCAAGATGGAGCCCAGGCTGGCCTTGGACTCACAGCAATTCTCCTGTCTCAGCCTCCCAAGTGCTGGGATTACAGGTGTGCGCCACCACGCCCAGTTTATGTGGTACTGGGGAATTGAACTCAGGTACTTAGCGCTTGGTAGGCAAGTGCTTTAACAACTGAGCCATTTTTCTAGTTCTGATCTTATGCTTATAACTACAGTGTTCTCATCTATTAAAGAAAGTCAATAGACAGGTATGGTTACTTTTTTTTAAGTTTCTTTGAAAGTTTATGTAACAAAGTGCCATTTCAGTTAGGCTGATCTGTGTGAATTTCATTTTCTCTTTTGACTGTGCAATATGTACAATTTACCTAACCGCCCCAAGACTTTTCCATCTGTAAAAATGTCATTATAATGTCAACCTTGTAGGTTAAATATGTGATTTTCTTATAATGATTTATTTACAAGCATATTGGGTACAATTAAAATCAAATGAGATAATATATGCACTACTTATCTAATTGCTCAATAAATTATAATTACCACTATTCTCCATCATGTTAACTATTTATATGTTCTCTCTTTGACATAATAGAGTTCCACAGATGATTGGGAAAACCCAAAAGTTGGTTCACTATTCCGTATCCAAGCTGACACAAACCTACAAGCCAAGGGAACCAGTATTTGGCCATTCGTCCATCCATCTGCATGTCCCAGGGATGCACAAACAGGGAACAGTTCAGCCTTTCAGCTGCCTTCAATGAAACAATGAGAGGGAGAGAGAGAGAAATAGAGAGAGAGAGGAGAGAGTTATTTGGATGATTCAACACATTAAGTTACTTTTTTAGGGAAGCTAGTTTTTCCCTGAGTCTGTATTGATCAGAATTAAATGAACTAAAGTGAAATTGTTTCTTAACACACACACACACACACACACACACACACACACACACACACACACACACATTTTATATATATATATATATATATATATATATATATATATATATATATATATATATATGTATGTCACTGGCAAACTGCTCCTGCTTTGAAATTACAAAAGACAGTTTTATTAGTAAGAATTAACAAAAGGGATTGGTGGATATATCATTGAAATTGATGAATTTAATATACTGTTTGGCAAAACAAGCCTTAGAAAATATCAAGCAAATGTTTTGGTTGACAGTAAAATCCTCAAGCATTAACCCCACTTCTCAAAGAAAGTGAAAGTTTTTCCTACTGTCTCTCACTTTACCTACTTTTTTGGAAGGATAATTGAAATGAAATCCTTGGAGTTAGGATTGGAGTGCTCCCTCCCTTTCCCTACTTGGAAACTTGAAGCTATAGAAGTAAAGAAATGATGGACTGGGTATTCAGGTCTTAGAGCTGGGTTGAGATAGGCTAGCTAATCCAAGCCATTGAGCTACTCAGGGCCTGACAGTAGGTGGGAATTTCTTAGGGTCTGTAGATGCCCACATAGTGCTTGGAGGCCAGTTGTGTCCCTGAACTGTCTGCTGTGAATAAGATGATCTCAGAGAGGAAAAAAGTGTCAATGTCTGAGCCAAGGCAAGCGCAAAGAGTGGCGACAGGGGCAAAACTGCTCTAGGGCCTTCTGAGAAATGGAAATACCATCTGGGCTGAATGACCTTTATTCAGTGAATTGTTTAATTAAGATAAATTCCCTCATCAGGCATTGAGTATTAGTGCTTACTAAGGTTCAAAAACGTATCTTCCTTAGAGCTCTTTCCTTCCAAATGTCAGAGTGCTATCTTCATATATAAATATTTGTGCTGACCAAGCTGATGCAATGTGATTTGTGTACATAAGCATTTTAAAAAAATATCAAAACAATTTTGGACAATGGGATTATTGAAATAGCAAAGAGTAAACTGAAGACTTAAAACTCAATGGGTTCTGAGGAGTGGAAACTAATTGATTTGTGATAATAGGTATAGGTTCCAAAGAGAATATTGGGTTCTTGGAATGATTTAGGCTTGGGAAAGATGCATGATCATGGTTTCTCAGTGCGATTTTATTCCTCATTAGGGCAAATATTTATTCTAAGTGCTTATAATCATTGTATTTGACTCAAATTAATCATTTTTATGTCTCCTATATGTGAGGCATTACAGTGAACGCAAAGCCACTTCTATTCTCAAAATCATAGGTAACATTCATTGAGAATTTATCTTGTGCCAAAGGTGTTTTAGGAATTTTACAGTTATTAACTAGTATAGTTTATTATGAGATAAACACTCTTACACTTCTCATTTTACAGAGGAGAAACTTAGGCAAATAGAGCCTAAGTAATTTATTCAGGTCTTATGGCCAATAAATGGTGGTCAGGCAGTTTGGTATTACGATTTTGTCTGCCTCATACTGGCAGTAAAATCATTTTTGTACCTGAAATCTGACTATAGTACATATAATTAGACTCACTCACTAAGAAGGGAGGTCTAGGAGATAAGGAGGACAGTTACATGCTCTGGAGCACTAGGCGTACCTTGAAATGACCAAGCAAATTGGCTTTCGGAATACAATTTGTTTGAGCATGTTACTGACGCAAACTAGGGAGCAGTGAGGCCGGCAAGCCTTGCTAACCAAACAAATGGGCTGTCAACTCTGGGACATTAAAAGTCACTTTGGGTCAGCATGTGCTCCTGAGTCCCTCTAGTTAGAATGGTAGAGGGGTCAAGCTAGTCATACAAATGAAAGTAATTATGGATTCCAACAAGCTCCTGTTGCTTTCTACTCCCCTTAACAATTCATAAATCCAATTTCAATGAATAATCAAATAACTTGCAGCTGAAGTCTCACTCATATAGTGCACAAGTAAATAAATCCTATTTCAAGGCATGTTAAAATTTCCAGAACACATTCATGGCATTAGCTATGCTGGTGCAGCCAGTAAGCCTCAGGGTGTCAATATTTAGAGGACCGTTACATTTTTTCTGGTCATTAGGAGGCCTTTTTTTTTTTTGAGGCAAGGTCTTGCTTGGTAATCTAGGTTGGTCCTGAGTTTACTCTATAGCCTAGACTGGCCTTGAATACACATCTCCCAACTGATGGGCAGTCACCATAGACACGAACATGATAGAATTTTTCATAGAATTATAGCTTAATAAATATTAAATGAATAACAGTATGGTGCCTGATGAGTCCACAAATGTCTACTTAATTCATTACTAGGAACTTTGCACTTAAAATAAGAATAATAGAAAACAATACCATACCATTATAATTCTAAGAAAGAAGTAAGGAATTTAAAAACGCAGTTGAGAAAAGAGTCATGGATCTTGAGGACAGCAGGTTTGATTGTAGAATAAACAGAGAAAACTAGTGGAGAGGATTGGATTGGGGAATGACATTCATTGCAGAAACAAAGGGCACTAAATTTTTGAAAAATATATATTCCCCCATTTAATTGGTATGTATAAGTGCAAAATTTAAGATTTACATTGGTTTTGGGCATTTTGTGGACATACATATCTAGTCAGGGTAACAAGACCTTTCGCGCTTTCCTTTCGATCCACCCCCTACCCACATCCACAACCCATCCCCCACCCCCCATTCCCTTTATTTTTCACTTTAAGTTATGTGAGCTAATTGTGATCTGGGGTCTGGGTTTCTCATATCAGAGAAAACATTCAATATGAAAATATATTTTATTGTTAAATATTTTAAATTTAGAAAATATGACAATATATACATTGCCTAGTTTTATTAAATGTTAATATTTTCATGGCATTATTTTTCATTATGTATTTTTGTTTTTCCCAGACTACTCCATTAGTATGTATTTGTGATACATAATGATTACATTATGTATTCTTATTATACATTTTGAAGATATGTGTCTTTAAATGTTTTTTAGTTGAGGATTGGTTATATAAGTTAAAACTTATCCATAGATTACAGTATTCTGCAGTTATTTAAAAATCACACATTAATATAATTTTCATTTAGTCTGGAAATCCTCAGGATAGGAAAATCACATGAATATCAGAATTTCAATTTTGGTGAAGTGGGGGCTGGAGGAATGGCTCAGCGGTTAAACTCTTGCCTAGCAAGGGCTACGTCAAGCACTAAGTATCTGAGTTTGATTCCCCAGCACCACATAAGCCAGGTGTGGTGGTGCTCGCCAGTAATCCCAGCACTTGGGAGGCTGAGGCAGGGGGATTGCCGTGAGTCCAAGGGCAGCCTGTGCTCCATAGTGAATTCAGGACCAGCCTGGGACCCTGTCTCAAAAAAACAAAAACAAAACCAAAAAACAAAATACAATATCAGTGAAATGTATGCATATTTAAAAAGTGAAATGTATTTAGAACAGTGGTTACTTATCTTTACATGGCAAGATTACAGGTGATGTTTGTGTTTCTCTTTATGCTATTTTCCACAATTTCTTTAAAATTATTTAATATTTAAAAAATGTTATTTCAAAGTAAAAATATTTTTTCTTTCATGTCATTAGTATGGGTCTTATTCACAGTGGCTGTGATGAGGGTATATTTACGTTTCCAAATAAAAGATCAAAAGAGAGCAAGGAAGATAGAAGAGATTTCATCAGCACTAACTCAGGCTGGCCTAGGAAACATTTCCGCTGTCCCTTTTCTATACAGTGGCCTACTCCTTTTTGGGGGGAGTTTTAGTAGGAGGCTTCCATACCTCCTACATACATCTAAAGTCACTGGCATTCCTCCCAATGCAACATCACTTTGCTATTCTTGCCACAAACACTGAGATTGTGCCAGGTGCCAGCTAGGTATTGTGCGGCTGTGCGTTGCCTCAGTGACCGTGCATACTTACTGTGTAGAACGGGAAGAGTTCTTGCTCATTCAGGTCCCACGTATTGATATGTGAGCCAATCTGGACCCCCGGGAAGCCTAACTCCTTTACACAACGCTCCATCTCCTTGATGGCCAGCTCTGGATCTTGCATGGGTAATGTTCCTAGACCCACAAACCTCCGAGGGTGGCTCCCAACAGTGGCAGCTAGGTCATTGTTTAAAAATTGGCACAGTTCCAAAGTGTCCTGAGGTTTGGCCTGGTAGAAACAGGAAAGGGAGAACCATGCTATTCAAAACCCATGTCTTTAAGCATTTACTCTGAACACCATCTATTAGCTAAAATTTTTCCTGTTCTAAATCGTTTTACCCCTCAGCAAACATAGGCAACAGATTGACAAAGACACTGGCCAGAGAAGACCCATCTTTGTGCAAAGCAAGGAAAACTGCCAGTGTATCACTGATTATTAAAACAAAAAATTGAGGCTAGAATAGATCAATTGTTGGGCCTTGCATCCTAATTTTTGGACCATTCATCCTAGAAGTAAAATGAGAATTGGGCTGCCACCAACTGAAGATAAATTTTGATAGCCCCCAATGAGAAGACTGGGTCAGGCTAGTATCTGAGTCCACTATTAAGGCCCTTTCTTGTCATGACCCGGCAAGGGATGCCAGGTCTGTTCCTGGACTTTTCCTATCTCAGCCTGTTCTCCTCTCCATCCTTCCTGTTGGCTGTGGTACTCAGGACTGGATTTAGTAAAATGCTGAGGCACATTAGGTTTGCTTTTGGTTCTCATGATTCTCTTTTTTTCCACTATTTTCTTCCTTTCCCTACTGACAGAAAGTTACTATTTTACTGCAGTCCAAGTTGTTTGGGTCAAAGTGGTTCCCAATTTGGTAAATTCAGATATATGTAAGTTTTAAAGTGTTTTACTTTAAATAGTGAATCACAAGAACAGAAGAATGAATTACTAATAATTAAAGTTATGAACATAGGTGGGGAAGTATGCTTGAGTGGGTGGTATTTCATTAGTTCTTAAATCACAGGAGGAGTGAATATCTTCTTAGTTGAGCATGTACTTGGTACGCCTTCTACTCAGTAAAAAATATCCTTTCACAGGCTCAAAACTTTGTTGATAGAGATTTATTCACTTGTGAAAAGTATCCAACTCCAAGTGTTCCCTTTTGAACTGTACATTTCCCTGGGAGAGGCAACATACTGATATTATGCATATTATGATAATCTTATTTCAAAACATTCTTACCTCTGAATAAATTGGCTTGTCAGTTTCCCAGCAAGGCATTTCTGGGGAGAGACACCAGCCTGGTAAATTCTAGCAGGGTTAGGTTGGATCTAGAATTATGCCATCCTATGGGACTATAATGCCAGTAGCATAGTGACATCCTGGCTACCTTGCTGGAGCGGGGACATGGCTAAGAAGGGACAAGCCTAGGAGAAGATACTGCTAATGTCTAAAGAGGAGGACAGTTGTTGGGAGACAGAGGCTTGGTTCACCTGTAGGGCAACAGGACCTGAGCTGCCACCACCGAAGAGATAGCTTGAGGTTTCACACTCACCCAGTAGCTAAACATGACGGGAACCGTGGACAGAGCTTGGACTGTCACTCCTAGACACAGACACAAAGAAAGGCAAGGCTGGTGAGCATAGCCTGGCACCCCTTCATCCTTTCCCAGGGCCAAGAGGTCAGCAATCCTTCACAGTTGCCTCCTCTCACCCATCTTCCTCACTGCTCCTTCCTGTGCTGCTTGTTGCAGGCCCTGTTCTGAACCTTCCTCATTCTTCAGTTCTTGGGAGAGAATGAAGGTTGGGCAAAACAAGACTACGCAAGAAAAGTGAGCTGACTCCATTTGCCACATATTTCTCTTACATTTTCCTGTGAAGTTTTATTTAAGCAAGGCATTTTTCTCAATTTTTATTTTAGAGATTTCTAGCGTAAGGCATGCAGGACAGAGTGTATCTCTTCACCTTAATGTATTTCTTCTTTCCCCCTTACTTTGGCTCCTGAATCCGCCTGAATGAAGCGGTGCTCTGGAATATAATCCTGTGTTTGGATCCAGGACCCAGGGCCTAGGATGCCAAGAATCTATATTCTTCAAGAGACCTTACCTCCTGGAGTTATTTTAGGGATTAAATAAATTGATACATGTGGTGTGCCTAGAGTACTGTGTTGCACAAAGTCAATGCTCAGTAAGAATTAGGCATGACTTCTCTCAAGGACAGCGACAGAAGGAAACACAGCGACAACCAAAGTACCTTCTTGTACTCCACCTGTCCTGTAGCTGACACCAGTCAGCCAGATCTCATTCTTGCAAGGCTTCTCTTTGAAGGAGTGGGCCCTTGTTCTTCACATTCACAGTCAAACTGTGCTACTTGCTCTAGCTCTAGGAAAGCATGTTTTTTTCCTAGCTTTCCTCCTGTCCCAGTGTACTTAGAACAGGGGTATATGCTCTATGACCCTGTCTCAAAAAATATTTTAAATCATAAAATCCCACTGTCATGTTTTTAGTGATATGATATTCTAGTTTTAAATAAGGTATAACTAAATTTAAATTTTTATTTTTTTTTGAGAAAGGGTCTTGCTCTGTAGTCCAGGCTGGTCCTGAACTCACTATATAGCCCAGGCTAGGCTTGGATTCATCGCAGTCCTCCTGCCTCAGCCTCCCGAGTGCTTTAAACATTTTAAATACACACTCTAAAAGCACTGTAGTACCTGTTTTCCCTAGTGAAACTGGAACAGCCTGTCCTGGCAGAGAAAAGAGGATCATAAGTTGTTAACAAATATAAATCATGCTAAATGGCAAACAGTTTAAGGCAGATACTGCTTTTACATCAGATGGAAGGAAACCTGGTAGCAGTTCTCATTTTTAATACCTTTCTGATCCATTTCTCTAATACGAGTTTCTGGATCCCAGCAGTTCTCTTGGACCACTCTGAAGATCTTTCCATCTTTTATCATCTTTGCTTCTCCCTAGACAGAAAGTTCACATCAGTAAAAGGCAACCTGGTCCCATCTGGGTTAATATTTTCTTGTATGTTTCTCCTTTAACATTTTTAAAGCACTTAAAAAAAAACCCTCTTAAACTTCATAAAAATAGAAATCTAGTAATTTAATGGAATTCAAATTCACTTCCTCATGCCTTTTTTTGGCTTAGAGTTAAGATAATATGCTTTTTGGGCATCAGTGACTGTACAGACAGATAGCAAGGCCAAGGTCATGGCCCTGTCGTCCCGAAGGGCAAGAAATAGATGGTGGCATTTCTGATCTGAAGCAGTGGCTACACAACCCATGAGGCTAGTCCTGTATTTGAAAAATGTTAGATCCATAACATTTTAGAATTCGAAAGGATCTTTAAGAGAGATGGTGGTCCAACCCCCTTGTTTTACTGAGAAGCAACATATGGATAGTAAAAGTTAAGTGGTGAGTCTTAAGAGTATGGCCCACTAATGTCAGCACTGGTAGGAAGAGAGGGCAGTGATGTGAGTTAGACTAGAAGCACATGTAAAATTTGTTGCTGAGCTGCTCACTTTCACCAGGCATCATACTACCTTAAAATATTATATATGTATATATATATATATTAAAGTCAACAGATAAATTTTTATATTTATGGTACACACATGATGTTTTAACATATATATATACATTCTAGAATGGCTAACTCAATTAACATATCATGAATTAACTCCTGTACTTTTTGTGATAAAAACACTTAAACTCTATTAATAATTTTCAATTACATAATAGATTATTATAATTATGGTCTCCATGTCATACAGTAACTCTTGAACTTATTTCTCCTAACTGACCTTCCCACACTCTCTCCCCACACCACCCTTCTATCACCAAACTCTGGTAACCATACCATCTTGCTACCTGTTTCTGTGAGTTTTTTGTTTTTTTTTAATCTACATGTAAGTGAAATCATGCTGTATTTGTCTGTGCTTGACTTGTTTCATTTAATATACTGGTCCCCAGTTTCACTCAGGTTGTTGGTGCAAATGATGGGACTTCCTTTTTTATTTAAAGAGTGAATAATATGGCAATGAACATGAGAGAGCAGGTATTTCTTCAACACACTGATTTCATTTCCTTTAGATATATACTCAGAAGAGAAATTGCTGGATCATGTGATAATTGGATTTTAATTTTTTCAGGAAACCATGTGACCGTATCAATAGGCACAGAAAAAGCACTTGACAAATTTCAGCATCCTTTCATGGTAACATTTTTTAATAAGTTAGATTTAGAGTACATATACCTCAATATAATAAATTTCATGAATGACAGCCTCACAGCTAAAATCGTACTCAGTGAAGTATTGGAAGCTTTTTCAGGAATAAAACAAAGATGCTGTCTTGCTATTCTGTTCACCATAGTAGTGGAGGTTTTAGCTAAAGCAATAGTCAAGAAAAAGAAATAAAAAGAATCTAACCAGGGGCCTGACAGCATATTGATTTGTCTTTTGCTATCTATGTAAATAATAAGCTCTCTACATTTAAAAAAACTCAATCAGAAGCAAGCATGAAAAATTATCTTTGTTTGTAGATGATGTGATCTTGTATATAGAAAATCCTAAGGACGCTACCAAAATATTGTTTTAACTGATAAAAAATTCTATAAAGTTGGAAGATAAGAATAAATACAAAGATCAGTATAATTTGGATTATTTGAAATATATATCAAGAAAATCCCATTTCTAATACTGTTTTAGTTACTTTTTAATCACGGTGACTCAATAACCAACATCTACAACATGAGGGAGTTGAGATTTATTTTAGCTCACAGTTACGGAATGTCTCAGTCTATTCATGGATGGGCAGCTGGAAAATGGTGGAATCACATGGCAGGGACCAGCACACCCCCCTCCAACTCAAGCCCCAAGCATCTGCCCCTTCCAGCCAGGTCCAGGACACTCCAGATCCAAACCACAATTACCATCATAAAAAATAAAATATCTAGGAATAAATTAAAGAGGTGAAAGATCTGTACCGAAAACTATAAAGCACTGATGAAAGAAATGGAAAAAGATACAAGTGTTTGGAAAGATATTCTGGAATCATGGATTGGAGCAGTAATATTCTTAAGATGTATGTACTAACCAAAGCAACTTGCAGATTCAGTAAAATCTCTATCAAAATTCTAGTGAAAAATTTTACAGAAATAAAAGAATCATCTTACAATTTATATGGAACCTCAATTGGTCAAAGCAAGCTTGAGCAGAAAGAAGAACTAGAACCACTAAACACTTAAGCATAGCAATAATAATAATAATAATAATGGTCAGTTAATGGAATGGGAGAAAAAATTAGTGAGCAATAATTCTGATAAAATGCTAACATCCAAAAATATAAATAACCTAAATCAGTAGCAAACAGAACAAAAAATCCCAAATAATCCAATTAAAAATGGACAGATGACTTAACAGTACATTTTTTTCAAAGCTAAACATACTAATTGCACAACTTATCTTAGACAAAAAGAAATAAAAGGACATCAGGAAAGCCAGAAACCTCAAGGAAGCTGCTGAGGCCAAGTGAGGAACACACCAACCCTGGGGGTCTCTCGTCATGACCTAATCTAATGTAATCACCTTTCAAAGACCTCACTTCCAGATATTATACTGAGAATGGGGGTTGGGTTTCAACATATGAATTGGGGTGGGAATACACTTAGTTCATAAGTGTGAAGAATCAGATGAGTTATATGTGTAAAATTACTAAATATAATGTTAATGTTTATGTTTGGGTTGTGTGTACGTGTGTGTGTGTTTCCAAGGTCCTGAGAAACAGCCAGTGGGTATTTTTAGCTGTTCCTGATGTATCAATTTAAATTGAGCTATAGGTCCACCCTTCTGAGATATAGACTTTAATGTTTTGTTTTTTGAGACAGTCTTCCTTTGTAGTCCAGGCTGATTTGAACTCACTATGTATCCCAGTCTGGCCTTGGACACATGGCAGTTCTCCTGCCTCAGCCTCCTGAGTTCTGGGATTATGGGCATGCACCACTATGCCTAGTTTAAGTGGGGTTGGGGAATTGAATTCAGGGCCTTATATTTGCTAGGCAAGTACTGTCACTGCTGAGCTGTGCCTGTAGCCCTGAGTTATAGGCTTTATGTTTTCAGGTGTTCTTGGTGTCAGGGTACAATTCTACCCCCTCTCTATGCAGCTTCTAGCAGCTCATCATATTAACCAATGAGTGACTTGCTACTTGTACTTTTGTAAATGTTCAACCAAAAGACAAGTAGTATTTTACAATTCTGATCAAGGATTTACCATGACAAACAACTATTTCTGAATTCATTCCAAGAGTACTTAAAAAACCAAAGGTTAAAAGGAGAAACCAAAGAAATGTTTTTTTAAAAAAAAATCTTTCAGAGAACAGGGATCTCTAAGGTACACCAGTCATAGATAAAGAATATATTTGTTCACTAAAAGAATGTAAAATACAAAGAATTTTAAAATTCCAAATGTTGGATTGTCTCATTGCTTCTAGATAATTCAACTAATAGTATATATTTCCATACTGTTTTCAAATGACTATAGTTCTTGACCATTGTAATTATGAAAAAAATACAGTTTTGGCTATGTTGTGTTTTGATTTATTTCTGAGAAAGAGAGTGTTCATGTTTTGTTCTGTTAGGCCACAGTTATAAGAACAGCTTTGCAGGGATGGGGTGTAAGTGTGTCAGTAAGTATGACTGGGAAAATATTTTCCCTTTTCCCTGCTTTTGGATATTTTCAGCTAAGTATATGAGATTTATGTATATTAAAATAAAGTGAAATTAAGAGTGTTCAGATTTACTGTTGAGGGACAAACTGCAGCCTGGGACATGGTGTAGTTAAGAAATCACAGGCTGCCTGTTTCTGAAGGTAGGGTTTCCTAGTTGACCTGTAGTCAACTTCATTTGCAGTGTACTTCCACTTGAGGAGACCCAAGGCTAACTGAAGAACCAGTGTTCTTGGCTCAGAACTAGAAATGTGAGAGAGTAGCCATGTTTAAGCTGGCATTCCATGCACTCTTTGAAGAAGTTGAGGATGAACTTTCCTAAGGATTATAATATTTAAAACTCTGTAATCATTCCTCACTGCCTTCAGAATCAAATATAAAGGCCAATTAAAGGAAAGCCTATGTTGGGGCCTCAACCTCTAAATCCATCAAGGCCCTATCTCTTGAGATTTCTGCATACCACATCTTCAGCTCCTTCCCACCATTTTGCTCTCCAAACTCTTGCCTGCCTATGCCTCTTCTCCACAGACAAGTCAACTGGTCTTTTAAAGGCATTCGGATCTTCTAAAGAATTTGCAGCACTTCAAGAATGCAATCCAGACTCTTAGCATGTCCTACAAATCCATGTGTTTGGGTCCATTTCCTACCTTCTCCTTTCACTGTATTTCAGCCATATGGCCCATCCTCAAAGTTCCTGATTTGGCATGCTGGGGTGTGGTCCCAAGTTTGCATTTCTTCCAAGTTCCCAGGTGATGCTGAGCCTACTTGTCCAGGGACCACAGTTTGAGAAATGTTGGTGCCAGCCATAGATGAATGCCTGAATTTTGAGTTCATGTATGTTTACTATTTCCATGCTTTTTTCACCTGTCTTCTTTATTCTAGAACATGGTTTCCTTTATTCCTTGGGCAAGCCTCCACTTTTGCTTCAAGATTCAGGCCGAGCATTGCCTTCTCCAGGAGACCTAGTTCTGGGTGTTCAAGCTTATGGTCCTTACCACCCAGTGCAAAGGCAGTACTTCCCCTAACTGTACAATGAACTGTACTGGGTCAACCCTGCATATAACCATGTTTTTCCAGGCCACAAGTCCTCTATGGCCTAGCTTAATCATGTGTGTATTTTAGCTAGAACCTCAGGAATATTTCCTTTGAACTTCAATAGGGCATATGAGACCTCCAAAAATGAAATCAAACTTAAACTTAGTGCAGGTCTAGCCTTCCAGCTCATTCCTCAGGCCTTATTATATGCAGAATGCTTTGCGCCATGCCTTTCTCATCTCTTCTCAAACTCAGATCTCAGTAACAGTGTCTTTCCCCCTTTTTCTTCAGTATTTGATTTCTCCAGCTTATGCTTAAACCTGTTTCATTTATTTTATCAGCCTTCATACACTGTAATAACTATGGAGAGGACCAGGCCACTTCCTTGAGGCAGAGCAATAAATGCTAAAATTAGTTTGTGGGGTGGAAGGGGGAAGATTTCATATGGATTTTCAAATTCCAATTTTTACCTTTCTAAATACTAGTCTTTGAAATCACCCCCATTTTCTCTAATCTGAAAAACAGTAGTGCCACTCCCATGCTTCCTACAAAATTAATTTAAGACAGAAGAAAATAAAACAATAAAATACGTTAAGGTTCAGGATGTCTCTGGGTCCTACTTATGTGTACACTTTGGGAAAAACTCACCTTTTTGTGGTGTTGGAGCTGCACCCAGCCTCCATAGCCGAATCTCTGCAATGGAGAGAATCACAGTCAGACTTAATGATTGGTAGTCTGGGATCAGATTGTAGAGAAAATGATCATGTTCAGGATTTCTGTGCTCTTAAGCAAGGCTCTCAGAGCATGATGTAAGCAGGTGAAGTGCGGAGGCAGGAGACACCTAGATGAAGGAGCTCCCTCTAGTTCCTAGATTATCAGCAGTGCCAAGTAGAGGTAAATCAGCTGAATCTCAGCTCCATTTCTCACTTATGATTGGGTGAGGCCCCATGCTAGTGGTTCATTCTGGTTTAATGGCACTGCCTGGAGGGAGGCAGACCTTGGGGGACCTCCCTTCCTAGCTTCCATCTCAACTCAAGGCCAGGTAGGAAGGGCTAGGTCTGGACCACAGTGCAGCATAGGGTTGTTAGTTTGTGTCTGTGACTGAGGTCTGCCTCAACAAGCTTCCTAAAATTCAGATTAATTCTACACAGGTCTTATTCTACAGATATAAGGTAGGGTTGTGGAGTTCTAGATCAAAATAATCATATTAGAAATTGACATTTCCTTTCTGGTGAAGAAGGTGCTAGCTTGAGTTCTAATTCTAAATAATCGTATTAACTAAATATGTATGTGCTTTCTTTCCAGTGACTCCTGTAGAATCAGTTTAGCAGGCTGGACATGCACCAAAAAGGGTCACCCAGGTCTCAACTTCTGCCTTTTCACCCAGTTTCTTCTTTGCCTGTGCCCCACAACCCCTCACCTTTCTTCCTTTCATGTAGTCAACATTCCTTGTACTTTTCTCTTTCTTTGGAAAAAGCTGCCAAAGGACTTACCTTGAAGAATGGGTGGAAATGACCTTGACTTATTACACTTTAGAATAATCTTGAGACCAAGAATATGTCATGGAAATATTAATTTTAATGTAGAAGGAAAGGTTTTGGTTCTTTTCGTTCTCTCCTGCTTTCTTTTCTTCCTCCTTCACTGTTTCTTACTGTCTTGTAATTCCTTAAAGAGCTTCAACCTGTATGTTAATATGTTAGGGAAGAATTTCACTGGGTGAAAGATGGAGAGATAAAGGGAGTCAGAGCAGAGAGATCCTGCCACATGCAGCAAATCACTTCAAGAGACTTGGCTTTGTTGGGGTAAATTAACATCTCCAAAGTACTGTTCCCTCATATGATATGAGGCTAACTGAAACAGTTGAGACACAGGACATTATGAGAATTAATTGAGATTTTATGTATAAACTATTGATCCCAGATCTGGTTACAGAAAAGGCTTTCTCAATAGTAATGGTGTTAATGGTGATGGTGGCAGGGCTAGAGGTGGTATTGTTGGTAGAGTTGGTGGCTGTGGTAGAGGGTGTGAGGTGTTAGTGACAGTGAGTTATAGTGATGATGGTGTTGCCACCGACAATGATGATTGTGGTGGTGATGGCAGCAGCAGTGGTGGAAGAGGGGGTTAGTAATGTGTGACAAACAGCAATAAAAATGGGAGTGGCAGTCATGGTCACAGCCTTATTTTACTCTAAGAGTACTTTTTGGTCAGAGACAAAGGAGAGATAGATGAAGGAGCCTTTTGTCACTGTTTTCCTCTTTCCCATTCCTGGAAAGCATAAAGTGTTCAAATTACCCCTACAGTTCCCTTGCAAAAACTTGACCTATTTAGGGCTACCCATTCTGTTCCAGCCCTGGGTTTCATATAGGGCCCCTGTTCTCATTATGGGTTGAAGCAAACCTAGGGTCTCGAATGTATGACCCTGGGAGTGGTTTAATGAGAGCACATGCCAAGAGGCATTTATAGGCTGGAATTGTTTGACTGACAATGTACAGTGACCCATAAGCATTTATGGCATGACAAATAGCAATCTTGTCAAAAAATTAAAGGAATTCAGTTTTATATGCAAGGAATATATTTCTGATGTAGATATATATGAGCCATAGTGAATGAAATGAACTTTTTTTGAGCCACAATCTTTTTATTTCTTCCTTTTGGTCCTGGGAATTGAACCCAGAGCCTTCACACTGTGTTTCTCAGAATGACTCTGAACCTCCAAGATCAATTAATCTTCCTGCCTCAGCCTCCTGAGTAGCTTGGACTATAGATGCATGGTACCATCACTGGCTCCTAAGTGACATTTTCAATATCCTTGGGACCTCCTACCTCAATGAGATGACTCAGGAACCTCCTGGGTAATGAAACCAGATATATTTATTCAGATGAGTTGTTTAGAAGTCAAATTACATTTGATGTTTTTATATCTAAAAACCTTATCTTGGATAAGTACAATTAAATTATTGCTCATGAAAGGAGATTTAAATATATGCTTTTAAATTAAGGGCCAGCTTTTTAAAAATCTCATTTAAAATTAGAAGAATCTTTAAAAGCCCCACTATTGGACACATAGTAGGTGATCAGTAAAGCCCTGCTGAAGAAAAAAGCTTTCTCTTACCATCATCATTGTTGTTATGAACAATCTCATTGTAGATCAAACTCAAACATCTTTCACTATGGCTTCTTGGGCCAGGATCTTCCTATTGTGACAGCAGAGGGTGGATGTCAACTCACCAGAAATTATTTAAAGTTCCCTGGATTTGCTGTCTTTCTATCTCAGAATTTTAAAAAAGGAAGTTGACTGGAACTCTAAAATCATTAGCAAGTGAGAATGAAAGAGTTCTCAAGTCCTAGTCCTTTGTAACCTTTAGTTAATCATCAACCTGGGCGTGTTGATTCTGCTTTTTAGTTCCTTCATTGCACAAGAAGGTCAAGGTTGTGGAAATGTCTCTATTAATATTTAAGAAGGAAAGGCTGGTGTGAAAGAAGACATTGCTTCTTCCAAAGGGACTTTATCTTCTCAAGTACAAATAGTACTTGCTTATTCTTTTCATGCTTGTATAGAAAAGTTTGAAAAATGGTGAATAAGGTTTGTTATTTTAAAAGAGACTGGTCTTTTAAAGGAATATTTCTCACACTAAGAAACAATTTGAAGACAAAAGAAATTTGCTCCATGTTATATCATTTTCATACTTATTTTGTTCTGGCTGTATAGACCGGAAATGAGGGGTCAGACAGTAGGATCCCAGCCCCATTTAGATGTGTCTCTATTAATGTCACTTCAGTGGAATATGTGGCTGATTTGACTAGTTGTTTCATCATTGGCATGCTGGCACTCCAAGGGAAGCTGCTACTGTGAAACAGATCCAATTGTTTGACCTGTAGATTGGAAGCCAGGTGCCAGTGCCACTGTGACAGCACTGCCCTCAGTGGATCTACATGAATATCAGGAGTTGGGGGCAGGCTGGTGTCAAGTGGGGCACTGGTGAGGACAGGAAAGTATAGGTAGCCTTACAACAGTGATATACTTCCCAGCCAGTGTTCTCGAGGAAGATAGGGTGGTGGTACTCTGGTGGGCCACTGTGGTCTCATGTAGCTCCAGATTCATTTCTGAATACCAAGCACCTCATCTGCCAAGCAGCTAATAATATAAATGTTGTCTGCACATGTAACAACGCTTTATATGGATAAAGTTATTTCTATTTTTATCTCTTCCTATAAGTAAAAAGTATTGTGAATCTTATTATTGCCACTGATATGATGATGAAATGCATCATTATCTGCGAGGTAAGACTGCTGGATAAGAAGGAGCTTGGTTATAGGGATAAAATATTACTCCCTCTTTCAAGGCAGTAGGTTGATCAGAAAGTGGGGAGCAGTGCAGGCAGCCAGGAGGACAAATGCTTGGGGAATTTCTAAGAAACACATCTATGTGTCCGCTGCTCTTTATTCCTCAATTTTAAAATAAAAGCAGGTTAAACAGTGCTTGAGTTGGGACATATAGAAATTATCAGCTCTACTTGGGTAGCTCTCTGCTGAAATGGTGCAAGCTCTAGGTGTAAGGCACTTAATGTGAGGTGAGGTAATGGCATAGGCTATTACTGATGGAAAGCTTTTTCCTCCTTTCAAAGAAGAGGCACCATTTTGAACTCTTCCATCTGGGTCTTCCATCTGGGAAATGCTAGAAACCTTTATGCTTAATGTTTATTTAGGAATAGCTTTCAGTGTTCAGAAGCAAAGTTTCATTGTGGCATAGGTTTAGTAGGAAGACAACCATTTTTTTCCAAGGAGACTGGTTAGTGCATCCCCCAGAAACAGTGGACATTGGATTAAGTCATTTTGCAAATGTCTGAAGCTTAACTTTAAGTACATAATCTACACTAAGAATCCAATAGAATGGATGGAACAGCAAGACTCTTTTTTTGCACAATAGGCCTTATTCCTGCTTGAGGAAGGAGCCAAAATTCCTTACATCAATGATGAAAGCATGTTAACTTCAACTGACTTACTCTCTGTGTTAGTTCATTGGGGCTCCTGTAAAAAAATATTATCACCTGGAGCTTATAAACAACAAATATTTATTTCTCAGTTCTGGATGTTGGGAAGTCCACAGTTAAGAAGCTGGCAGATTTGGTGTCTGGTGAGACCTCCTTTCCTGTTCATAGAGGGCAAATTCTTGCTAAGTCTTCACATTGTGAAAAGAGAAAACAAGCTTCCTTGGGACCTGTGTTAAAAGGGCACTTTTCTATCCCCCCAAATTTTGCTTTTATGACCTAGTCACTTCCTAAAGTCCCCATCTCTTGATATAGTTTTTCTGTGGGGAATGAGGATTTTAACATAAATTCTGAAGAGACACAAAGATTTAGACCATGGTATTTTTTGACTCTCAAAATTCTTGTCTGGACAACAAACTGGATGCCATGGAACTTGAGCTCCTGCTACTGTGACAACCTCTAGATGGTTGGATTAGGCTGGCCAGCACACTTAGAGTGATATAAATGCTCAGGGTTCTCTACAGACCACCATAAGAGATCTCCAAGCATTTCATCTGAATGTTCTTTGATATTGGAATAAAGAGAAAAGATGCAATGTTGAAATTAATGTCTTTTGCTGAGAATAGTTCAGAAGCCATTGTAAATATCACGTTGAAATATTTTTTAACTTTCAGATTAGGGATATATGCTATTCATGACCAGCATAAATTAATTAATTTGTTCATTGTATCACTTACCAGGTAGCTACACATAATTGAGGGGTAGAAAATGCTGCCATCAAAAACAGACAGGTAGACCAGTGGAACAAATTTGAGGATACAGTGACAAACCCAAATACCCTCAACTACCTAATCTTTGATAAAGAAGTTGAAAGCATACACTAGAAAAAAGATAACCTCTTCAACAAATGGTGCTGGGAAAATTGGACATCCACATGCAGAATATAGGCACACACCTGTTACCATGCACCAAAATCAAATCAAAGTGGATCAAAGACCTAGATATTAAAACTTAAACATTGAATCTTCTGGAAGCTAAATTAGGCAAATATCTAAAAAACATAGGGGAGGCAAAGACTCTTACTAAGACACCAAAAGCAAAAGAAATAGCCCCCATTATTAACAAATGGGATTATGTCAAATTAAAAAGTTTCTGCATGGCGAAGGAAATTATCAACAGGGTTGGAGGATGGCTCACCGGTTAAAGTGCTTGCCGAGCAAGTGCTAAGTACCTGAGCTCAATTCCCCAGCACCACATAAGCCGGGTGTGGTGGTGCATGCCTGTAATCCCAACACTCAGGAGGCTGAGACAGTAGCATTGCCTTGAGACCAAGGCCAGCCTGGGCTCCATAGTGAGTTCAGGACCAGCCTGGCCTACAGAGAGAGACCCTGTCTCAAAAAAGAGGAAATTATCAATAATGTAAAAAATATTCACCACCAATATCCCAGATAGGAGGCTTATAACCAGAATACACAGAGAACTGAAGGAAGCCCCTCAAAATCAAAGACCCTATTGAAAAATGGGCAAAAGAAATGAATAGGCAGTTCTCAGATGAAGAAGTTCAAATGGCCAATAAATAATGAAAAGATGTTCAACATCCTTCGCTATACGAGAAATGCAAACCAAAACATCACTAAGATACCATCTAACTCCATCTAGAGAGATTGGTGTATACCAAGAACACAAACAGCAATCAGTGCTGGTGAGGCTGTGGAGAGAAAGGATCCCTCCTGCACTGCTGGTGGGAATGTAAACTGGTACAACCACTATGGAGGGCAGTATGGAAGTCTCTCAAAAGACTGGAAATAAATATCCCCTTCGGTCCAGTGATACTTCTGGGAATTTTGCCCAAAGAGTTAAAAACAACATATAGCAGAGATACATACATACCCATGTTCATAGCAGCACAACTAACTATAGCTAAAATGTGGAAGACACCAACCTACCCATCAACAAACCAATGGATACATAAATTGTGGTATTTATACACAATGGAATTCTACTCATTTATAAAGACAAATATGTTGGAGGCTTATGTAGGTAAATGGAAGCAACTTGAGACCATCATGTTTAGTGAAGTGAGTCAGAAGCAGAAGATGAAATATGGAATGGTCTCTCTGATATGAGAAACTCATATCACAATTATTTCATAGAACTTAATGTGGAAAATAATGGGAACTAGACGGGGAGGGGAGGGTTGAAAAGAGAGAAGGGAAGGATTTGTAACTTTGCCACCATTTGTATGTGCATAAAATACTCAAGATCAATGTAAGCTTTATGTATTGCACTTCTACATATCAATAAAATGGGGGAAAACAACAACAACAACAGCAGCAACAAAAAAGAAAATGGTGCCATAAGAAGTAAGAAGCTGCAAGCCAGGTTACTCTTGTGAGTAACTAGTGCTTTGTCTTCATAAAATCATTAACATCATGAAATGGAATTAAGCTTAAAGACATGTTGGGGACAAAAGTATTCAGGATGTTCCCAAGTAAGAATTTAGGCTTTTTGGAGGGAAGATGGGGTAGATTGATAGTTTATTACTAGCTTTGATTGGATAGGCTTTCAAAAGTGGTTCACCAATTTACAATTTATACTTCTCCCTTTACCTTGGACACCAGCGGACAAAGAAAGACTTAAAATTAACATTCTTGTAAGAGAGAACAATAGAAAAGAATAGTTTTCTTTACTTGCATAATCAACCTCATTTTTATTGCAGTTTCAATTAATTTATTTTCCTCACTTGGGATAAAAAAAAGATGAAAAATTCTCAATGATGTGAAAGTACCAGCTGAATGCTGAAGACTGGATACAGCCTCATACTAACTCTGAATAAACAAGCCAATTTAAAACTTCCTTCACATTCTTCATGTCCTATTTTAGTACTCATTCAAAAGTTCTTAATGAAAAAGGAGCTGCCATCTTCAGAGAAATACACTTTAGAGACATGCGCTGTGCAAGACTTCAAGTCATTTATTTAGTCTGTTTTTCATAACAAGGATCTGCAGCTTAAAGATCAAAACGGAAAGGTTTCAGACAAGTGTCCTAAAATAGATTAAATTTTTTTCCCACAAAGCTATTTCCTGGTGCTTCTAAAACTTATTTTAAACACTTTTGGAAAGATATATTTTAGAAATCCTTGAAACCTATCACATTCAATTTTTAATAGCCTGCTAGCTAAAATTGTAACTTTAAATTCTGTAATTGATGTGTATATTTCCAGGAGTTTGAATCCTTTCTTTTGACTTAAAACAAAGTCAGTCTGCTTGATTTAACTTGTCCAGAAATTTAAAAAGATGCTTCTTTGGGTGGGGGAGGGCAAGGAAGGGAGGCTATTATAAGAGGGTACTTACTTCTTTGATCCAACACTCTTTCAAAATAAATACAATAGCTATTTGTTAAAATTAGGAATTTAAAGCTATCAGATAATTTAAAACCATCCCCAAAGCAAAGAAACATAACATTTCCCAAAGAAGAGAAAGATCTATAAATGGAGACATTGAGAAACCCTGGAGAAGTTCCAGAAAAATTTAGCAAATTAATTACCATTACCTTCTCTAGATCTGGCCATTCTTTTGGTAGAATATGACTATGGATGTCAATTTTCATCTCTACAGGATCAGAGGAGACACGTGTGGAAAAAAAAAAAGAAATTTTGATATCAAGAGATCATGAAAACCATGGAGCTAATTGATTTATTCAGCCTCTTTATGGCCACCTTCAGGTACCAGTCAAGAGGCTTGTCCAGCACAGTTTTGGTCCATTGGAACTGCCCTATTAAAGTTCAAAATTCTGTTTATTGACCTGGCTTTGAGTCAACATTCTTTGGCAATCAGGACTCAGCACAAAATTAAAAAAAAAAAAGCAACAACAACAAAAAACAAGCGTTGTGCTCAAGCTCTGAGATCAGAAGTACAGCAGACTACTATGAGTCCCAGCAGGCCAAAACCTGACCACTTTTTCATTTAAATATTTCAATTTATCAACATATATATAGTTGAAAATCAAATAGTACATGGTTAAAAATAAAACAATCCACAGACTTTTAAAATATATTACTGACTTACCTCTTTTTATACTTGATTGTACTTTTCAGAAGCAATAAAATGCTTCTGCTTTGTGTTCAGTTAGTTATTTCCATGTCTTTAAAAATATTTAATAACTGACTTGTTCACGAAAATTTAGCATAGTGAGAAGTTATGGGGTAAATTTTGTCTTTTAAACCATAAAAATTGTCTCCTCTTTCTATATATTATTTCACTGTTGTCCTTGTTTTTTAATCAGTAACTGATTCATTTGTTCATGCATGCATTTAATAAACATTTGTTCATAGCCACCATGTGCTGAGCATGTAAAGTTGAGGGAAAGATAAAATGGTGCGTACAGTTGTACACAGCCTTAGTGTAGAGGAAAGAAGATGAGAGCCATTTCCGTGGAAGGTTGTCTGGATACTTAGTGAGGGCTTCCACTAAAGTAGGAAACGAGGCCTGTGGCTGTGCCTCTAAAGGAAACAGAACAAAGCAGCTCTTTGTGGCTTTTTGCTTTCTGAAAATCTGAACATGTTCAAGGGATCCTAATGTCCTGTGCAAAGCCTTGAATCTAAAGATTGTCCCTTAGTCTCTATATTACAATACCTAAGCTAAGTAGTCAAAAATTATTCCTGCTGCAGTTTGATTAGATCATGGATAAATTGAAAAGACATAATTGCAGATGATGCTCATCTTTGAAGAAAGTGAAATTCTCAAAATCCATTTTTAAAAACTCAGTGAGAGAAAAATCTTAACACAAAGACACATGCCAGGAATTAAAGGAAAACCAGTTTCTTAAACAGGCATTATTCAAACTCTTTTGGTAAAATTTATTTATTGCCCATAGCATTACTATGAAGGAGTTATGATTAATTACCAATGCCGATTTTATAGAAGAGGAAACTGTTGCACAGAGTATTTACATTACTTGTTAATGGTTACATGATAGTATACAGTACAGCCTGAATCTTAGAGATTTGGGGATTAATAATCCACAGGAAAATGAAAAGTTCTAACTTGTGCTTCTACAAAACTGGACTTCCTTCTTTGGGCTAAAAAAATATTTTTTGAGACAAGGTCTCATTCTGTATTTCAAGCTGGTCCTGAACTCACTTTGTAGCCCAAGCTGGCCTTGAACGCACAGCAGTCCTCCTGCCTCGGCTTCCTGAGTGCTGGGATTACAAGTGTGCAATATCATGCCCAGGTTATGTGTTGCTCAGAGGAACTGAACTCAGGGCCTTGCACAAATACACTGACCACTGTGCTATTTCTCCATCCCTAAGCTAAAATTCTTGAAGGTTCTAGAATCTTAATAGAAAAAATAGACTACACATAGCAGCAAAATAACATAGCACTGGTATAAAATATAGGGTAGAATAGAAGGCCCAGACACATACCTGTGCCTTTACAGCCATCTGATTTTGGACAAGAGGCCAAAACATGTTGGAGAAAAAAAATAACCTCTTTAACAATGGTGCTGGGATAAATGGGTATGCACATGCAGAAGATTGAAACTAGATCCCTATCTGCACTGAAATAAAATAAAATGAATCAAATACATAGGTATAAAAACAGAAACTTTGAAACAGCTGGAAGATAACATAGGAAAAAAAAACCCAAAAAATAAACTCAGAGACTTCCTGAGTAGAACTTCAAAAGCGCAGAAAACAGTATCAAGCATCCACAAATGGGATTACATCAAATAAAAATCTATGCACAGTTCAGGAAACATTGAACAGGGTAAAGAGACAGCCTGCTAAATGGAGAACATCTTTGCTAGCTACTTTTCTGATAGAGGCTCAATATCTATTAAAACAAAAAAAACCCTCAAGAAGCCCCTCCCCAAAACAATCCAGTCAAAAAGTGGGCAAATAAACAAAGTAGACACTTCTCAAAAGATTAAGTATAAATGCCCAATAAGTATATATAGTTAGCAAGTCAAAATTACTTTGATATTTTTATCCTATCCCAGTCAGAATGGCTATCAATAAGAATACAGAAATGCTCGTGAGGATGTGGAGGGGGAGGTGGAAGGGGAAAATAACCCCTTACATTGTTGGTGCAAATATAAACTAGTATAACCAAAATAAAAATTAACGTGGAAATGTCTTAGGTACTTTTTCCTTGGTGAGATGCAATACCTGACATCTACCTCTTCAGGAAGCAAAGATGCATTTTAGCCCAATCTCAGTTCACTCATGGTCAGCTGGCAGTAGCAGGTGGGATAAAGCTACTAATGGCATTGAAAGGAAGAATAGAGGTTTGGGAGAGAAGCCAGCATAAGAATATGTCCTTCCAGGCCACACCCTCAGTGATCCACTGCACCCTCAGTAATTGCCCCTCCCAACAAGAGCCCACCTCTTGACAGCATGTGAAATCCGTACCTAATCCACAACATCCAAATGCATGAAACTTTTGGGGGACATTCCAGACCCAAACCGTAGCAGGGGATTCCTCAGAAAAACTGAATGTACACATAATACTATAAACACTATTAACCACTATTAACAGTGATACCACTTCTGGATATATTTCTGAAAGGATTGAAGACAGCATACTTCAGTGATTTATGTAGAGCCATGCTTGTAGGGGTGCAGTTGGTATTAGCTAAGCTGTGGTGATATTCTGGGTGCTCATTCAACAGGTGGATGGTACGTCCTTAGAAATTCCTTAATTGAGGGTCTGTTGGTAGTAAACGGTTCTCATTTGAAAATGTCTATACTACTCTTTTCATAGCTAGTTGTACAAGTCATACCATCTAGACTGACTAAGGATGTACTCCCATAATAAAGAAAATGACTCTAGAAAGATGGTCTGAAATGCAGGATTGAATGAAAAACATCATCATATCAAACAACCTATACATATTAAATAGTAAAAATAGTAATAGTCATAATAATTATAAGAATGCTTATTTTAGGGTGTTGAGGCACAAGCCAAATGTTATCTAGCCATAGCTTTGGCTTTCCTTTCCAGAGAAAGCTGTCCTGACATTGAATCTCCTAATTGTCACATCTCTTGCAATAGGGATGAGGTGACAATTTCCAAAATCAAATCCTTGCTCCTTTATGTCTACCAGTTTTTAAGTCTTTCTCCTGCCTTTACTATTAGCAACAAAAAGAAAACAGGATACATCTTTAATATTTTCTTGGAAATCTTCTGAGGTAAACATCAAATTTTATCACTTATGGATTCTGATTTCTGTACAACAGTAGTGCACCGAATCAAGCTAAGTTTTCTACCACTATGTAGTGAGGATATCCTTTCCTCCACTGCCTTCTACATCCTCATCCTCTTCTGAGCCTTCACCATCACTGCCTTTGACACCTGTATTTCTACCAATGATATGTTTGTTATAATTTAGATATTCCCGGGACAATACTGTCTGTATCATGCTCTTCACTTGGCTTTGACCCTTCATTGGCAGAATTTTTGACATCCATATTTATATTTCTGTCAACAGCCTGTTCAAAGTAGTCAAAGTTTTTTTTTTTTTATAATCACCCAAGATTCTCCTACTCTGCCCAACTACACAAACTCCACAATTTTGTGTACTTGTTATAGCAGCACTTCACTTTCACATTTAGTCTTCAGTATCTCCGCAGGATTGTTGGCCTGTCTCTGGAACCGGTCTTGGTCCACTGTCATCCATTCCTGAGAGATTCTCTTGCTCAGCATCATTTCTCTAGTACACAAAACGATTGCTTCTCTTTCTAGCTTAACACATTGCATTATTCTTCATGGCTAGGTCCACCTAACCAAAGGAAACAGGGCAAATGATATTTAAATTGTTGAGTAGCTTAGACGCAGTTGTCCACTTTGTATCTCTTTCTTTTGATTCTGTACCCTCTGCCCTAACCACAGGGAAGGCCTTAGCTTCCTCAAACATAACACTTTATCCCTTTTGTTTTTGTTCATAGATTTCTTGGCGTGTAATGTTGGAAGTGAACTTTCTCAGCTCCCTCTTCTTTTCCTGCCATTTTGTGTAAAGGTCTCCTTTTCTGACTACTGTGATAAAATAACTCCACCACCACAGGAGACTCAGTTGAGGGAGTGAGTAAAAATTATCGTGGCAAAATTATAAGTAAGTTCTTGCTTATTTTAAGAGATACTAGAGTTTGTTTTCTCTATCCTTTCTCCAACCACCAGTTTTTGGCATCTAGAGACTCTTGATCTTCCCTCTCCTCAATGTTTGCAATTTGGAGAAGGGCCTATTTCAGTCATCTGCATTTGAATCCATCTATGTTAAAGCACTGTTGGATTAATGAACTTTTAAATAAGTACGACAGGAGCAGAAACCATGTTTGTGTTTTCCATTGCACCCTCAAGTGAAAAGCAACTGGGTAGATGTTGTGACAGTTAATTTTTTGTGTGACCCTGGTTAGGTCACAATACTCAAGACATTTCATCACACATTATTCTGTGAAGGGAACCAAGAATTAAAGACACAGACCACCAAAGCTTAAATAATTAAACTAGTCTGGAGTTTGACTGTGTTCTCACAAAGGAGACAGATATCTTTGTCTGGCCCCCTGGGATGAAGAGACCTTGCGTGCAAACAGGAAGGGCTTGGGGTCTCATACAGTTCTTGTTTTGTCACCCAAGGTGAGCCACGGCCTGCACATGGGAGGGGCTGGAGGTCTTTTGGAAATGAGGGCCTCTCTTGGCTTCTGGCAAACAAATGCATGGCAGACTTTGAGACTCCTTGACTAGATAACAAAGCTAGGTGGTCTAATAAGAGATGCAAGACAGAATTAGGGTAAAGGTCAGCTAGAGAGAGGGGTTGGATTAGGGACCTATAACAATAAAGAGCGCAGTCTTTCCTTGCTGTAGTCTTCCCGTGTGTGTGTGTGTATGTGTGTGTGTGTGTGTGTGTGTGTGTGTTTTGTCTGCATCTTTTTGTTCATTCCTCCCTTCTAGGACAAGTGGACCGCAACAATTCTGGGTATTTCTGTGAGGATATTTTGGACATGGGATTAACATCTAAATTAGTGTACTTTGAATGAAGCAGTTTATCACACGCAATGTGGGCAAGCCTTATCTAATTGATCAAAAGCTTGTTATAAAAAAAGTGACTTTTCCCAATTAGAGAAAATTCAGATACCATCCCTCCCATGCATGAAATTGTAGCATTAATTTATCCTTTTATACAACTAGCACCACAAGAGATCTGTTTGTTAACATTATTACCACATACATGTGAGACGTGTGCTGCGCAATAATCTTAGGACTGTTAGTACATCATTAGCCGAAGGAATTTTTCAGGTCTGTTTTAACCTTATGGGACCACCATGGTGAATGAGGTCTTTCACTGATATCATTATGCCACTCATAATGGCATATTGGCTGTGTTTCTCTAGAGAACACTAATATGGTACTCTGTAAATGCTTTATGAATATTTGCTGAACTTACTAATCAATAAGTAAACATGACTAAGTGGGTACAATATCTTTTGCAGGAACATTTCTAAGCCTCATGTGGAACAGTTCTATGTGAAAGACTTCAGCCTTTATTCAATGTCATGGAGCAACAAGTACAATTCCTGGTATTTCTTTGATTCCTTTTTCTATTTGGATAATTAGGTATTCAGTGGGAGGCTAGAGGAATAGTACAGCAGTTAAAGCACTTGCCTAGAAAGCATGAGGCCCTTGGTTCAGTTTCCTAGCACCACATGAACCGGACATGGTGGCACACACTTGTAATCCTAGCAATAAGGAGGCTGATGCAGGAGGATTTCTGTGAGTTCAAGGCTAGCTTGGACTCCATAGTGAGTTTAGGACAGCCTGGAGTACAGACCCTGTCTCAAAAAAAAAAAAAAAATAAAAAGTTTAATGGACAACCACCTAGAAACGTGAAAAATTCTTTTTTAAAGTCTAGAAAGAAATGCGGTCAAATGTGTGCAATGGTTCTATTAGAATAGTGAGCTTATATTTCATCTTTGTACCTTCTAAATATAACAGAGTTATAGTCCAATCCTTGAAAAAGATTATAAAAGTCTATTTAAAGGTCTTATAAAAGTCTATTTAAAAAGAATTTATTATGTGTCATGTTGCCCATGTTCTCAGAAATCATCATCACTGATATCATGAGTGTAAAACACCATGCCTTGTCTTCTCTGAGCTATTTAGTCATAGTTTAATATTGTTCTCATCACACTCAGATAACCTAGACATGACATACCTTACCTGTCTGCCTCTGTAAATGATTCACTAACCCCACAACTCTGAACATTCAGTTTCAGTTGCTTCCTGAGCTCTTTTTCGATCAGCTGTAGGAACCAAAAATTGAGATTCAATTCAAGATCTCTTTTTCCAGATCAGAGTGACTTAGTAGGTGTTTGCACTTGTAGGAACAGCTATGCCTATTGGAACTCTGGAAAAATGATTGACTCACTTTAAATCAGATATAGGAGTGCCATATCTATACCCTAAAAACCAGCGGTACACTTGGATCTTACACTTATTCTTTTCACTATGACTTTGAATTGGTTATCATCTCTCCTCTAAGTTTCTTCATACATTATTATCATCAGTGATAACTAATTCAAAAATGAATGGTAGGCATTTTACAGAATGAGTGTTAATATGCTATTCACTCAAAGTGACAACGCTAGAGTTGTCAGTCTTTCCTCCTCCTTACATACTCTGAGTCAGTAATAAGTGAGAGTGAAGTCCACCACCTGATATGTGTTTTAAAAAGAATGAATCCCACTCTTGCCTAGAAATCTGATAATAGATTTAAAAATAAAATAAAAATACAATAAAGTCAAATGGGTTAGGCAAAGCTAGTTTCTTGATATTAGACATCAGGTGGTAATCACTTGGTGTGATTTTTAAAATACTGATGTCCATCTGACACCCCTACTCTGCATTTCCCAGCTTTCCTATTGTTTCCCAGGAATGCTTTGCTAAATTTGAATTTCAGCTGGTTCTGGTAGTACATGCCTATAATCCCAGCTCTGCAGACAACTGCAGATGTAAAAGTTCTAGTCCAGCCTGGGAAGCATATTAAGACTCTGTCTCAAAGTAAAAATAAAAAATTGTTGGGGACATAGCCCTGTGGTAGAGCACTTATGTAAGCATATGTGAAGTGTTGGGTATAAGCCAACACCTGCCACCCAAACTGAATTTCAGATGAATAATTAATTATTTTCTTAGTTACCTATTTGTTGCCTGGGACAGAATATTCAACATCTACAACTTAAGGGAGTAAAGATCTATTTTAGCTCCTAGTTTCAGAAGGTCTCACATAGTCCATTCATGGGCAGCCCGCAATGATGGAAGCACATGGCAGAGGTCTAGTTGGAGCCAAGCTCTTCATGGCGTGGCAGACAGAAAACCAAGGGAAGCAGGAGCATGCGGATATCTGGAGATCAAAGGAAGGCCAGAACTTTCCCAAGAAGAAGTTCTAACTATGTTTCCTCTTCCTTTCTTTACTTAGTTCAAGCTGTCAGTTGGGTCCTCCTGCACCCAGAGTGGGTGACCCTCTCTCATTTCCTGGCCTACAAGTCAATACCAATTGAAAGATCTGCTCTGAGTGCCCGCCAGTCTCAGTAAGTTGACATAATTCCTCCAGGTCAAACCCCAAGCATCTGCCCATTCCAGCCAGGCTCCGAGAGCACTTGGTTCCACTATTATCCCACTACACCAGGTGCCTGAGGCTTTTGGGGAATGTTCTAGATCCAAATAATAACAATTTTATTACCAGCATATTTCAAATATTTTGTGGTGTTATGGTAAACTTCACATTTAACTGTGGTCTTATGTTTTACTTGCTAAATTTGGCATGTACTCCAAAACCAGTTTCAAAATTAAGAGGTCTGGTATTTTTTAAAGTTTCTGAAGTGGAGCTCATGTACACCAATGTACAGAAAGACTGTGCTGACTCTTAAATGCCTTCTTGTAGCATAGGGTTGGCTGAGGGCTAGATCAAACAGAAAAGAGAAAGTTGCAAATAATTTTAAAGACAGACCATTAGAGCCCAACTCAACTCCTTTAAAATCTTCTATTTCCCTGTCCTATATTTTATCTGCTATTCTGTATTTGCTAGTACTTATTGAGGAGAACAGTCATAGTGCCTGCTGCATTGACAGGCTCTCCTGAACTTCCAGTCCCTCCTGATACTGCTAGCTTTTGGCCTGTACCGAATGGCAATTCTTGGTGGTTATGCAGGCATGTGTGGCCATGTTCTGCACTGGTAATTCTCCTGCCTTTTTCAAACTTTGGCCACTGAGGCAGTGGCTGACTGAACCCAAAAGAAATATATGGTGCAAAACAATTTATAGTCTAGGCAGTGGCCTGTTATATGGCATGGTACAAGAGCTCAGCCTAGTAGGATAACAGAGATTAAATCAGACTAAACAAATTCTCTGTGTGCATTTTATTTCTCAGTACAGAAAGTCAGATGATTTCTAATGAAGAACAATCAGATAGTACAGGTTAAGTCACAGGCTGTCAAAATGTAATGAACTTTAGAATAATTTTCAGAGATAATTTAAACACAGCTTTCTGATTTAGTAGGTCAGGGCTGGACAGAAGAATTTGCATTTCTTATAAACCTCAAGGTGCTTCTGGTATTTTGACTTAGGGGCTACACTTTGAGAGTATTACTGGGTCAGCTTATGCTATAGTTCAAAACTCTAAATCTCAGTGGCTTAACAAAACAAATGTTGATACTTTTGTTTGTGCCTGGATCAGTCATGTGTTGCAAGAGCGCTCTGGTCCAGTCTGAGGGAAGAGGTACATTCAATCTTACCATTTGCTTAGCAGGGAGAGAACCAGAAGATTTGGGAACTGTGCCAATAGCCATATAGTATCTGAAACCAAAACTGACACACAGAAAAAGAGCAGCACGTAGAGGTCACGAGGTCACGGAAGTCAGGAACTGAGGAAGATTCTAGCCGCCTAGTAGGGAGAAAAAGCAGAGGTAAGGTGAACAGAATTATATAATGGTATGTGGGTTGCATGCATACATGTGTGTATATTTGTGTGTGTATTTGTGATCTGTGTGTGTATAGCTGTAGAAAGTTCATAAAATGAGACTACTCGAGTTGCTTTTGGTTCTAAGCTGCATCAAATGTTGCATTACATTCTGGTCACCATGGATGCATTAACACAGCTAGTCACGTCCCTAGGAGATTCTCAGTAACATTATTTCTATATATAACTGGAAGCCTATGAAACCTTCACCTATGGAGGTCTTACCACATTATCAAATCACCTACATACATCTTCTAGCATTCAAATATAATTTCAAAGTCACTCAAGTCTCTGAATAGTGTTTCTTAAGCACCACAAGTGGGACACAGCCCAAAATAAAACATCTTACAATTTCTTTAAATACATTCTCTCCCCAAATAAATCTCTATGTCCCCAATTCTTCCCCAGCCTCAGCCTTTGGATTTCTTTTTTCTTTTTGCCACTCCCTTTAATTTTTAATTTTTAATTTTTGAATCCTGCATTTTAAAATACCAGAAGTCTGACTTATAAAATGAAGGCAGGAATCAGACTGAACAGGTCCTGTCATAATCCTCTTTGGAGGGAGAGAGAGAAGCCTTGTGATATGTTTAGGTTAGTCATGGGATCATGGGGATACACCTATGTTAGACATGGGACCCTAGGGGTACACCTCAATTAGAAATGGGACCTCTCATAGCTTTATGACTATGTTACTTTGGGTACCTGAAGGATGCTGCATTTCTTGCAATCAATTTAGTACAAACAAATGAATGGATCCTAAGGTGAAAATGTGGAGGGCTGGAAAGGCTTAAATATTCTAACATTAGCGACAACAAGAAGAATGGTAATTTTTTTCATTGCTTATCTGCCAATCTTTCAAATTTTAACTTAGACATGTCTAAAACATTATCTCTATGTTACATCTAATCTAGTTGTTTTCCTTTACTGCTTGCTTGTCTGATGCTTGAGTTCACCCAATTCTTTCTCCTCAGTATTCTCTCCTACTGTTCTTTTAAGTATTTGCTTGAGCTTGAACCTATCTCTCAGGATTTTTTTTTTTAACCACTTCTGGGGAAGGCAGTATTTTCTTTGGAATTGAAAAAGTTGAGTTTCCCCTCTCGGCCTTCAATTTTGGTGGTCTTTGACTCTCTTCTGGTCTCAGGTCTCCACCTGAGGCAGGGAGCTCCAGAGGCCAAGATTCCATACCTACCTGTAACCATCTTCCTCAACACATGGACTGTGGTACTAGCATTCCAATGTCCCTGAATCTGTTCATTGTGTCTGTGTGGAATTCTGTGCCCATCCTCCTAAAGAGTAATTGGGAAGTGGCTCTTCATGGGTGCGTAGATGGAGCTTGGATGTGTGGGTTGGGATTTTGAGACCCAGGGTGGCATCAAGGGGACCTAAAGTAGAAAGAAAATGAACATAGCTTATGGGCCAGAGCCAGAACTCTCTGAAACTTAATATCTGGGCTTAGAATTTCTAGGAGCCTAGGACCTTTAACTTTAAATGGCCTTCTAAAGGTATATTTGTCAAGGTAGGTGAATAAAGTATCTTTTATTGGATACTTTTTTAGATTGGTATAACTAGTTCTGGAGGGGTATTTGTCAAAGTAGGTGAACTGAATATATTTTAATGAACAATTCTTTAGCTTTTTGTATAACTTAACTATTCATAAATTTTCATGTATATTCTTTTTCCAAACCTTGTAGAAGGTAGAGTCTGGCCTTGGGAGAATAGGTGGAAAACTCAAGGCAGGAATTTGGTTCTTGGCCTGAGAGATGAAGGAAAAAAACCTATGAATTTAACTCTGTGGTACAAACATTAATGAAACTTCTTTGATAAATTTTACAGATTAAAAACCAGTACATTGTCCCTAAATTGTGTTTTTCAAAGCCTCACAAAAACCTCGCCAAAAAAGAATAAATGCTTGTACTTAGCCGCTTGACTCTCCTTTAGTCAGTCAACACCGTCAGCCTGATATGCTGTGAGGTACCATGAAGAGCATGATGCTAGAGTCAAAGGTGAGGTTTCCAGTCACTAAAATCTGGTGGCCAGGAGCAGCGGCTCTGAAGTCACAGAGACATAGCTAAAACATCAGTTCCTCTGCTATCAGGTTGACTGACCTCCAGCAAGTTACTGTACCTCTTAGGTTCAGTTGCTTCGTCTGTAAACTGGGGCAATGATACCTGCCTTACCAAGGGGGAGGGTTTTTTTTTTTTTGGTTGTTGTTGTTATTTCTATTGTTGTTTTAAAGACAGGGTCTCACGCTGTAGTTCAGGTTGGTCCTGAGCTCATTGTAGAGCCCAGGCTGGCCTAGAACTCATAGCAATCCTACTGCCTCAGCTTCCCAAATGCTAGGATGATAGGCATGCCCCACCATACCCAGCTATTGTATTACATGATGATGGCAGATCTAACTCGAGTCTCATTCTTCCTGGGCAAGTGCTGTAATCACTGAGCCATACACTCAGCTCCTGAGGGGCAATTTTAAGGACTTGATGAGAAAGAAAAGCACATAACATGTGCTTAATAAGAGATCCTTATGCTATTTTTACTCTTGCTTCTACTGTCAGACTATATGAATGTACGTCCAGAAAGTGAATTAAATTTGTTTAAAAAATTAATTAGAAAAAGAGGTGCTATGTTCATATAGTTTAAAAAAATCAAATATGAAAACGTTGTGTATTGAGAAATCTTTTTCCCCTTCAAGTTGCCATCAACTTTATTCCACACAACTCTGTCTTCTAATTACTTTTTAAAAGGTTTTTCTCTTCCAATATTTATTTTCCCCCCACTATTTTTATTAATATACAAATGTAACACATATTCTTTACAATGAATTTGGGTGTTTCATACACCTATGTATCATATCGAGTTTACAATCCCTTCCCATTTCCTACCCTCCCACACCCTCCTTATCCCTTCCCCCGACTCCAGCTATCACTTCATATGGTTCCAAAGAATGTCTGTGTTCTGGGTTTTCCAAGTCCGAGAAACCATACAGTGTTTAACATATTAATCTTCCGTGCCTAAGTCATTTAACTTAAGTCATCACTCTACCTCAGCTTTCTATTCCTCGAATGGGTTCGCAGTAGTTAAATCTTGATGCTTCTCCTCTGAATCCAACTAATCCCTTTATTGGGATATTTACCAAAAGATTTTTTCTCTGCATTTTGCTATATCCTTGTTGTTATTATTAAACCTGGCCCTTACCCACCAGTTCACATTAGAAAACAACTACAAGCATGTAGTTCAAAAGACTAGTAAATTTGGGAAAGAAGAAAAAAAAATTAAATTTCAAATGCCTTAGCTGAATATTGGAAGGTGCATACTTGTACATTCACAGGGTTATCTTTACATCAATCAGTTTCCTTAGGATAAATTTTCATTAGTGACCTAATAAGTGAATTGCTACAATAAAACAAAGTTAAAACTATATCACATCACTACATTAAATGAACTTAAATCTATACCACATAAATATACTTAAAGTGACAGATATGAAGGCAAATTTAGTTATTTCAGAATTTTTTTAACTTTCAGAACTTATTTACTCACATTTCACTGATTACTATCATACTTTTTTTCTCAACTCTTTTTCCTCTAGCTGTTTTCCTCTGAGGTCATTGGTGTCACTGGCCTCCCTTTCACTTTCTAAGTTTCCTTTGAGTGTTCTCTGCAATACTGGTTCAGTGGCTGCAAATTCCTTTAAGCTGTCTCTGTCATGGAAAGTTTTAAGTTCTCCGTTTAAATTAAAAGATAGTTTTGCTGGATATAGCAGTCTTGGTTGGCATTTATGTTCTTTTAGTGCTTGGCTGACATTGCTCCATGATCTCCTGGCTTTTAGAGTTTGGATTGAGAAGCTGCAGTTATCCTGATGGGCTTATCTTTGTAGGTC